>JAQQPU010001465.1:29318-44717 GCA_029168905.1 Artemia sp. Kazakhstan ARC1039 | reverse complement strand
TTGTGAATTAATGCAGGTTTTGATTTTGGCTCACCGTTCATGAATAATTAGAACGAAATTTGCACATTAATTTACTTTTTTTGGCTAAATGGCTCTCAAAATTTTGAGAAAAAAGGCGAGGGGGCCTAGTTGCCTTCCATTTTTTTTGTTATTTAAAATGGGCACTAGAACTTTTAATTTTGTTTACGAACGTTTTTATAAGTAATAAAAATACGGACCTTGGGAATTAACTTATGTAACGAATTTCTATATTCGTATGTTTTTATTACGTATATGAGCCCCCCCCCCCTTGTCAATACCTCGCTCTTTAAACCAAAGTTCGAATTTTGTTCATATTCTTTAAGAATGACCCCTGAATCACAAAGGGTTTAATTAGAATAAATAGCTTTTATGACAGTACTAAAAAAAACTTCAGCGTAAAGAGCGGGGTATTGACGAGGGGGCGAACCCTTTCATATAGGTAATAATTTCTGTTCGTTTTAAGTTTTAATATTGCTCCTTACTTTCGGTTGAAAAACTTGTTTTTTTAAAATTTAATTTCTGATTTAGTTTTTTAAATAGTGCCAAGAAATAGGGCTACACCTCCACGGAAAAATCCCTCCTCTTGACCGATTTATTCTCTAGACCAGTTGTTCTCAAATTGTGGTACGCGTACACCTTGGGGATATGCAAAATTTTTTAGGGGGTACACGGCCAGCCAACAAAAAAATAAAAAAAACTTTAACTCTAGGACTGGCAATTTTATTTATATTTTAGCTATAGTTTACTTAGTACCAGTAACTGAGAAGGGGTACCTAAAGTGTTTTGTGGGTAAAAAGGGGCAGAGTGTCTAAATAAGTTTGAGAACCACTGCTCTAGACAATTCAATCCTGGTGAAAATTCACTCCGAACACTTACCCTTAACATCTCCACGTGTAATATTCAATCGACAAAGAGAAAGCAAGACATAAGAAGAATCTCTTATAGTAATTTTGGCAAATTTCACCAGTGTAAAGTTTTCCCTGAAAAATTCACCCCCTGAAAACTTCCCTCCCCATGACTAATTGTCGCTGTGGAAAATCCCACTTGTAGAAAATTCGCCCCCCTCACCCGGAAAATGTATGCATACTTCCCAATAGCAAATACTAAACGTAAACAATGGGCAAATTTTGTAACTTAAAGACTTTTGCCCAGGGGCTGTGGGGGTCATGAAATCTCCGAAGTTATATTTATTCTGCCTTTCAACTATGCTGAACAAAATGACTATCCCAAAGTTTTGTTCGGACGATTTTGAGAAAAAAGGGCCGTGGGAGGGTGCCTAGTTGCCTAGGGTTCTCTGATACGCTGAATCTAATGGTGTGATTTTCATTAAGATTCTTTGTCTTTTAGGGGGTGTTTCACCCTTTTTTCGAAAATCAGGTAACTTTTCTCAGGCTCGTAAACTCTGATGCGTAAGACTAAACTTAACGAAGCTGATATATTTGGGATCAGCATAAAAATAATTCTTTTGATATATCTATTGGTATCAAAATTCCGTTTTTAGAGTTTCGGCTACTATTGAGTCTGGTCGCTCATTACTTACGGTTCGTTACCACGAACTACTTGATCACAAAAATATACTCTATCTAATACACAAAAAGGTCAAAAGAAATGTCTTTGATGTTGCTCCCTAAGCAATGATATCGAAAACATGTTTTACATTGAGAAAATTCCTTATTGGATCTATAGAGATAGTGAATATGTATAGAAAGCTACCACTTTCAACTTTTCGTTAGCTGCCATTGAGAGTCGATTTTGTCTTTTCTGACACCAAGGTTTTTAGTGACCGAGGTAATTTCTATCCGTAAAACTAGACTAATTTCAATCAGCGGTGTCATTTTGCTCCAGAAAAGGACCAAAAATCTAATAAGCCTCTTCTTCCCCCCTCCTTCATCGATTTTTGTTATGTACATATTCCCTATTTATAGCTTAGAATAAAAGTCTCTTCGGCCTCAGCTGAAACTGTAATGAACCGAACTCCTAAACTGAAATAAGGAAATTTTCCGTATTTTAAGATTTACAAATCAAACCCCCGGGGATCCGTATTTCTACCTCCCCGTTGAGTATGTAAAACTGAAATCCATCCGGCGCATAATCAATTTATTTAGCTGTGGCAATTCAAAATGCTCGTCTGAGGTTTGGCTCCGCCTATACTTTTTTGTCCCCTTCCCTACCCTAGATTTTAAAAATTCCCTGTTTTGAAACTTTTATTGAAAAGTACATTTTGATGTTTATTACATTGAAAAAAAACAGGATTACCCCCCTCCCCCCGACTGTATTTTCATGAATTGACGCCTCTGGTGATGGACTAACTTCCTAAGATCCGAAGGTACTTGCTAGAGTGACAAATCGGTCTCCCAGCACTACCGTGAAGTCGAAATTTCTTTCTCGATTTTTTTCACTTTTTTTTAATCAAGCAGTTTATGGTAACGAACTGCAAGGAAGGAGTGACTCGGCTTAATAGTAACCGAAACTCTAAAAATAGAATTTTGATAACAAAAGATACATTTGCCTCTCACTCAGACTATCTTTATTGGCTTTATCTCCAATTAGATTGGCTTGATTGCAGCTTGATTTTAATTGGTCAAAGAATTGGCTTTTTATGGTGATTCTAAATAAATAAGATTCATTAAGTTTAATGTTACCCTTCAAAAGCTACTAGCCTGAGAAAATTTGCCCGATTTTTGAAAAAGGGGGAAAACATCTCATGGGTGATCGTATCAAACCAATGGTCCTAGAAGACCAGGAGAGGACTTATTTGAATGGAAATTAAAACTTGTAGTACCCTAGTTAAGTAACCAAAATACTGGAGGGCAACGAGCCCCCCTTTTGGACTTTTTTTTTATCCTTAAGTCCTCGCATCATAATTTTGAGATTTTGTTCAGTATAGTTGAAAAGTTCGATAAATATGCCTTTGGAAATTACGTGAGCCCCCCCCCCTCCCAGACCCCGAGGAAAGGGTCGCAAGTTATGAAATTTGCAACATTAAAACTTAAAGGGCAACATTAAAACTTGTAAAAACAGAAATTATTCCGTATATGAAAGCGGCTACCCCCTCCTTGATACTGCGCTCTTTACGGTAAAATTTGATCTTTTGTCCCAATTCTTTAAGAACAAAAGCTTTTTTAAAAGTACTGAAAAACTTTAGCGTAAAGAGCATGTTATTGAGAGGAAGTAGCCACTTTCATATACGGAATAATTTCTGTTCCTTTTAACGTTGCTCCTTGCTTTAAGTTGAAAAAACCTGTTTTTGTTTGTTATTTAATAGATTCAAGGATTTGCCGAAGCACCCCAATCGTCTTACGTCAAAAATTTGGCATGGATAAAAAGAGCCCAAATGCACTTAGCACTTAAACCGTAGTGAAAAATGAGCATTGTTTCTAATACACTGCTACTAAGCGACTTGCAATGTAAAATATTGTTTCTTCTAATATTGTGTCTTCTTCTATTATAATGACGATATCACTGACCCTCAAACCTCGATTAGACCTCAGTAATGTGTAACAGTTTATTTTTGGCAATTTAGCAAAAGTATAGAAGTTTAGAGTTATATGCAGTAATAATAGCTTTTGAGAAAGTCCAAGCATAAAGTATGTTAAAAAATAAGTCGATGGGGTTTTAGAGAAAATAGTAGAGAGAAATTCGTAGATAAGCAGCTATTCTTAATAGAATTGAACATACCAAAGAAGGAAGTTTCGCTTGGCATTATTTCCGTCTTGCTCAGCCTTTTCCATGTGGTATCTACCTGGTAATCAACCGTATAGTAAGCCACTGCAGCTGCATCCTCTTTTGGTGCAATCCATTTTAAAAGATAGCCACCCTGAACTTCGCTGATAGTTAAGTTGTGAGGCGGATTAGGTTTGGGGCCTAAAAAAGTATCATTTTAGTGTTAATGTTAAAGAGGCCTAGAGCCCTCCCCTCTATTTGGGCCACATCTTTGTTTCCGTGATTTTTGAAGCCATAGGTTTGAACTTTTTTACCGAAGAGTATGAGGCTGGCAGAAATTTTTTTACAAAATTAAGAGTAGGTTAAAAAGTTACCTTCTGGGAAGCTAATAATGATTTGATTAGATCTTTTTTTAATTCTAAAACTGGAATTTTCGAAATTTGTTTTTTAAGAAAAAAGTAGATTTCTTTTTTTAACAGATAAAAGAACTTGGAAACAACCATCACTGACAACCCAATTGGTCTCCCTAACAGTTTTAGAAAGATGTTATGAATGCTGTTTTTGTTAATAAATTTATTTTTAGCGTCAAAACGTTGACAAAACAAAGGCCTACATATATTTTGATAAAAACAAGTCCATTCATATGGTTAAACGAGATAAGAAAAATTTGGAGAATTTTTGAAAAATTGGTGACTTTGCTGAGTGTAAGATAATTATAAAAACTTCATTTTTAAAAGGAATGATTTTTATGTCGTCTTGACATAGTAATTTTTCATGATTTAATTTATTATTTCTGGATTATTGCTATTAAATTTTTCCCACCCTTTGGTTGACGAGGGCCGAAAGCCCAAGCAAGTAGAGGGATGCGACAAAACCAGATGATACTGCCCTCAGATTGACCCCTCCTTATGTTTTTCTAGGCGGAAAAATGTTTGATCCATATAATATATTAAGGAAAAATCCAGTCTCAACAAATTTTAAACCTAGATCATTCATTTTAATACAAAACTTTATACATTGACTCTTCTTTTTCATTATTAATTAAAAAAAGGTTTTTCCACAAAATAAGTTTTTCAAAGAAAAGTAAAGAACTCCATTAAACAAAAAAGAGCAAAAATAAAATCAAATAATCTACCAAGCGTGAAACTACCAGAAATCAGCATCGATAAATAAATGAAACCCAAAACGAACAGAAATTACAATAAATAACCGAGTCAAACTCAAAACGAGCAGAAATTAACATAAGTTGGACACAAAACCCCTAAGCCTTCCCAAGGCCAGAACAAAATTTGCACTTTACTGAAAAAAAATACAAATGAATGTATTTCAAATGAATTCGATATTACATTACTTTAGCCATTGACACATTGGTAACAATACAGAAATTGTAATTTTTTTTGAAAAAAAATGAAGGTACAAAAAAGGGATTTTTTAAGTACAGGAAGGGGGAGGGGTTCTATTTTATTAAATGGAGATATAAAAATATTTGTGGCTTGTCATCATCCATGCTAGGAGGGAAATTTGTTTGTTGTTGATTTTTTTTTCATTTTTCCAATAAGTTTTTTAATTCTTTGATACGAAAAAAGTAATTGAAATAATTTTTTTGGAAATATTTACACCTTCTTTCTTCACTTTAAGCCATGGATCGCACAATACACTGTTACGGGGTATATTGTTAATAATTTTAGCCATTTATAAGGTACACTATTTTGCAAAAGTAAATTTTGAGTGTCATCAGTCCGATGCATCTAACTTTGTTATTAGTATCACTGGATCGATTGGTGACCTCTGAGAAACTACTATATTTTTACTCTTTTCATTCGCATTAATCAAAACGTCTCGTATTATACACATGCAACCGTTGTCTTACTAGTAAGCTTAAACATAATTTTTTCGCCTGCTGACCAATGGTCTGCGTTGCGCAGGTACCAACCTCCTGATTCAGTGCCTTCAGCCGGGAGTGCAAAGCGTGGTAAGGGGGAAAATCATCCGACGCTCCCAGTGTTTTCCCTCCAGATTTCTCCAGGTACCCATTTAGAGGAGGATTGACTCTGGGCTTACAGAGTCGCAGTATTGACCCCCTGAACGTCTTAAAAGAACATTTAAAAAATCTCTAAATTTATTTATGTCTATTTTAAAGTACTGCAGTTATCTTTAAATACATCAAATTTATGTAGAAATGACTACTGACCCAAATATTTGGGTAAAAACAGCTATTTAGTTTAAGCTCATGTGAAGTCTCTTCGATAGCGTAACAAAGAGCAAAAAAAGGAAATAAAAGAATCATGAATTAAAACAAACCTGAACGAATATTTAACTTAGGATAATACTCCATGCCAAAAGGGTCTTTGGGTAGCGTCACAACAGAATAATCTTTGATTTCTATAAGAAAAGGAAAAACAATCATGCAAAATAAAAAAGACAATAAACACTATAACTATAATAAAATTAGAAGATTAACTTATTTGTGCATAAAAAAGGAATGTCATTTCAGAAAATAGAACAAAACTGGACAATAGGCAAAAATTATCTTGTTAACTCCATGTTTTAAGCTTTTTGAGACTTGAGCGTTTTGAAAAAGAGGAGAAATTTATAATCTGTTCGATTGCCTTCAATTCACCTCCTTTCATATAAAGCCCTTTGAGCTCTATATCAAAGGAGGTGAATAAAATTTATAAGCAAGATCGATAAGCAATAGCACAAAAAGCAAAAATCACAGACTTTTTTTCTTTTTTTTTTAATTTGTGCGATCACCTTCAATTCACCTCCTTTCATATAAAGCCTTTTGAGCTCTATATGAAGGAAGTTGAATACATATATAAGCAAGATCGATAGGCAATAGCACAAAAAGCAAAAATCACAGACTTTTTTCTTTTTTTTTAATTTGTGCGATCACCTTCAATTCACCTCCTTTCATATAAAGCCTTTTGAGCTCTATATGAAAGAAGTTGAATACATATATAAGCAAGATCGATAGGCAATAGCACAAAAAGCAAAAATCACAGACTTTGCGACAGAAATTTCAAGAAAAGCTTCAATTTTTCCTGGTTGCAGCAGTAGCTGTAACCAACTAAAGGATGAGCCTCACCCGTTCTATCCGACAATTAAAAAATAATGCGTTTTTAAATAGATTTTAAAATCCATAAGAATCTTCATTTGACACCCAACGGTATGCACTATCCTTGTTATACAAAAGTAATGACAAAAATAAGCTTCTGGGAGTTATGGAAAAGAGTTTGAAAACCCTAGAAAACAGTGGTACCTCGAATTAAAACCATATAATTCTTATTACCATGGTCGGAAACCCTAAATTGGAGGTTTGCAGCCCTCCCTTTTAAAAACTGAAGAAAATCACATTTTCGCTTATGTAGCCCTGTCTTATCCTTTTTTGTACCAGTTTTAGTAGTAATATTTTGAAGAACACTGCAGCGGAGGTTTCAAAGCCCTAGCTACGAAACTTAAAAATGTTATGATTTCCCAAGAAGGACGGTCCAAGCGGATGTGTGTTTTTTAGTTTGCGCATTTCTATTTCATCTATTTAACACCAAAGATATATTGAACCAGTAGCGAAGAGAATAGGGAGTAGATTATTTCGACGGAAATTCAAAGTTTTGGCACTCTTTTGTTCCACAGGAAAATCCAGATTCTGCCATTTTGTGTCGCAAACTAATAATTTCGGTTCTGGCATAAAGATGACCGTTGTTTCACATTTCGTAGTAGATATTTTATCCTCTTTTAGTTGCATTGTCTTTTCGTAATAGACATTTCATTAGAGTTTCACCTACTTTTAAACAAGACTAAGTAAATGAGTAAATAATAAGAAGCGAAGAGGATTAGCTTTAAAATAATCCACTTACCTTACCCCAAGCATGTTGATAAATACCGAGAGTAACTCACTGAATTAATCTATTAGGAACCACCGTATTTCCATTAAACTAGACGTTTTCCTTGTCTACCTTGTGCACAACATAAATTTGAGGGTTATTAGGAATGATACGACACGTTTTACAGCCACGATTTGTGAACCCTCTGTGCATCCTAAAGAGATTGCCAACCCCCATTGTCTATCAAGCTTATTTAACTGTACTTCACTCCTTTTACTAAAAGCAACACAATACAGAAAGACAAGGAAGCAGAAACATATCTTTGACAGCACTCTAAGACTACCTCATTTCTAAAAAAAGAATATGAAGGGGGAGGTACATTGGCATGCTTAATCGGTTCAGAACCACGCCATACTGCTGCTAGGGTCCCTTTCAGGCTCATCAACCACTCCTCTAATAAATGACCCTGGAGGATCAGACTCTTAATATGACAGTCTAAGAACACAAAAATAAAAATGCATAGAGGACAAACACTTATGAAAATATTTTTACTAAGAATCCTCCTTAATGTACCAAGGACATCAAAATTGAAATCTGATTCTTTAAGTTGGTTTTGTGAAAACTTACACGTCTTAAAATATTAGCATGACGCGGGAACTCAATTTTTAATGCACGATTTTCGATGCAGGTATGCAGTTTTAACACTTAGCAGGCGCCAAGTTTAAATACACAGAGCGTGTGTGAAAAATCAGCAGAAAATGAGCGAAAAAATATATTACTTTGTAGATCTATAAAGTGTAGCTTCCCTGATTTCTGTAGCAAGAGACAGACCCTGCCACTAATTGTCAGTAAACTAGGTTAAAAAAAAGTAAACTAGGAATAAAACAGCGATTAAATGAGCAAAACTATGCAAGAATATAACCATGAGATCTTGTTCCCAAACAGGATTTGAAAAGAAATGCATATATCATTGAACAGTAAAATTCTTAGATATGCACTAATATCTTTATTTTTAAAATTCTTCAAGATTAATCACTCCAGATTTTTAGTTAATTACCTTAACTATAGAAGAATATTTTTAGAAAGACCAATTAGGCTATCCTAGATTGTTATATTTTCCCTTTAATTGACTATTTACATATCGATAAAATTTTTATTCTTCTGATTCGAAAAACACCACTTTTCTTACTTAATCTTGACACATTCTTACTACTCCATATTTGTTCAATAGCAAGGGATTGGAGAGCCCGATTGATTGTCGAAATACTTACCTCAATGATGAACGTAAATTGGGCGGTACAAGCGTTAAGTTTTGCTTTTTGCGCAAACAGAAAAAAGTTTCCGCTTGTTTCAGTGTTGCAATAAAGGACGCAATGAGAAAGATTTTAATAGTTGTATAACAACTAAAATAAAAATCTTAGAAAATTTCAGTTTTCCGGAATAAATAGACCTCAGATAGATTTAGAGGACAAAAAATATTTTTTAGTTTGATGTCTTTGGTACTTTAAAAAGTGGAAATTATGGCACCATAATTCATTCTGGTATTTCAGTTTGGCTATTCTATTGCTAAAGAACTGGAATAAGCAGAGGTACATATTAGCATGCATAGTTGGCTCAGGGACACGTCATACCGTTACTGAGGTCCCTTTCAGGCTCACCAGTTACTCCTCTAGACGGTCCTGGAGGGTCAGGCTCTGGTGGGGCTTGTCCTAGGTCAGCACGAAATAGAAAATTAACTTAATTGAGCAAATAATATGTTCACGTTTTTTAGATATAAGAACAATCAGAAAGCCTCTGATATTTCATTAAAGTTCATATTTGTGTGTTTTCCATCATAATCGTAAGTTCAAAAGGGTATTAAACTCAACAGTACTTATTTGTAAATTCAAAATACAAACATTTACATCTATCGTGTAGGTTGGACATTTACGTACATTTTTCGGACATTTGGACAATCAGAGACTGATATTTTTTATTAAGATTCATAGTTGTCCATTTTCCATCCTACCATAAGTAAAAAAGGTTGTTAAGACTAAAAATAGATTCATTTACGAATATAGAGGACATAAAATTTAGATATGCAATCTATTTTGGAGACACAGGGTGACAGGGGAGTCTTCAAAACCAGTAGAAAGAGTTAGGATTCCCTATGGAGAGATTTAAATCATTAGTAGAGCTTTAGGTAAGAGACAGGCCTGCAGATTAAAAAAAAAGACATTCAAAGAAGGATTATTACACAATCAGATAAGGCCGCTTGACAACTGGTTGAGATTTATTATTGATTGTCTTATAACCCTTTTTGATCTGAGGGAATCAAAGATTTCAAAATTTTTGACTGGAAGTTCAAAGGTCATTGATTGACACACTTTAACAGTCTTAGGCTTGTGAAAGGGACATTTTCCTATACATCTCTAAGAATTCTAATCCCTTAACATACTCTCCTGGGAAATTCCCTGAGGACGCTCAAGATGCCCCTCCACCTCTTCATCTTTTGTACTGCTAAACATATGAGTGTAATCTTTTTGGTTTTGTGTTATAAAGATTTTTCTGCAATAAAAGGGAGCTATCGCTCAACAATACTTAAATCCAAGCTTAATAGAAAAAAGAAGGAAGATTAGAGATAAATTATACCTCCTCCCTCCCCCCAGACCGGCACCTATATTTACCTGAATACTCACGGAGAGTTAGAAAATTTGGATATAAAATGTTTTTTTAGGCATCAGGTGCCGTCCCGACCTACGCAGTGAAACACCGGCCCTCTTCCATAGCAGTTCGTGCCTAATTATACATCAGAGTTTATGGTTTACCAATCATTAAGTGATCAACTTGGTTGAATGAAGCTTTAAAATATTTCCTTTATCAAACGAAGGAAAAAGCTTTTAGATTTTCCTTAGCTGGTAAAGTTCCTTAGCCAGTTTCCTAGTAAAGAATAATAATTGCGTTCCAGCCTCAGACTTCTCTGATATTTTATGTAATTATTCAAGTCGTCGTTATAATTCAAAGTTTTATCCGTAATTAGATATTTGAACATATCCTATTTATTTATACAGCTTAATATCCTTAGCCCTTTCTGAGATTCTGCACGCAAGTAATGCTCAGGTTTTGTATGATTTAACATCCCCTGAAAGTTTTAACTTAATACTGTAATTGTTGATAACCTATTCTGTGACTGCATGCTAGGCAAAATGTATGACACACTGAAAAAAACCTTCGGTTTTTTCCTCTCAACTGGGTCTAGTAAAGAATAAACCACAAGGAATAAGGCAGTGTAATCACTCAAATGGGACAACATGCCTATCATATGCAAGTGTTATATTATCTTGTCAAAAGATGTGTGTAAAACCAGCTCACATATGAAGATGCAGTTTTGCCCAAAATTATATTTTTTGGGGATATTATGTTTTGTTACTTACAAATGAACGTAGATGTAAAAATTAGCTTTCGAATGAGCCCTTATATATCTCTCTATTATGTTCCAGTGTTCTACTGGCCGGCAATGGAAAAGAAAAAAGAAAAAAGGAGACATCACTGTGTCTAATGTGAAAAATTGATTTTTCTTGTTGTCCAGGATAGGGGACTGTGATTCTCCTATATGGGGTTTTCGGTTATGGAAATTCCAATGCTGTAGTTTCATTTCGACCTCAACCAATTTTTGTGGAGTTTCCAGTTATTTTTTTAAACTCCCATAAATTTATTTTAGCAAAAAACTTTTATTATTAAGAGGAACGGAAATAATAGTTACTAATTGTGAATTAGCGTCAAATGGTAATTCTTGCCCACTTGACATTATTTTTTAAACACATTTTCAAATTTTCGGTTTGCATTGGATATAGTTTGTTCTTTACTAGCTTGCCCCTACGAGTACAAGCCTGATGTGGCTGAGTTTAGTAGGTAAGACGCAAAATCAACAAGCCATAAGAAGGTGAAGAGATGTTAGTGCACTTTTATCCCAACATGCTCATACGAAGCCACACTGTTAAAAAACAAACTTTAGCATATTCTTCTTATGTAAATCTTTATATAAATCCTCGCTTAATTCTTTATAGCTTTCAGAAAAGTCAACAAACGAACAGAAATAGCAATTTTTTTTATTTTTCAGTAGCAAATTTGCAAATCTGGCATTTATTTTACCAAAATTGTAATTGGGGTATTAATTTTCAAAAAATTCTTGATTCTACAGCAGCGTAAATATATTCCCCATATAGGGGTATTATTCATGTGTTGGTGCCAAGTCTGTCTCGCTCATATGTTCATCGAAGTGCGTCATTCGGCCTTCCCTTCTTCTTGCACCCTCCGCTTACCACTGGAGAAGCACATACGTTAGTCTAGATGCTGGTATGCGAGTCACATGGCTCAGGTACTGCCATCTTCGTTTTGACGAATTTTCATGTTGGTTATTTTGTTTGTCTAATTGCTGTTTGGTATCCTTCCCAGGCAGCTGTTTTCGTACGCAATGAGTTTCTCCCGCTCAGTTGTGTGTTTTATTCATCCAATTGCGTATTTTAGGACGGAAAGGACATTGCTAAAAAGCAAAAATACGAGTAGTTTCAGATGGAGCGAGTATTTAGTCGCCTCCGAGCAAATCTAAGTCATTTGAATAATTTTCTCGCCTGTGCGCAATGTGGACATGTATACAGTATAAGAATAAGGGCTAAATTTCTAATTATAGGGGGAAAATTAAAAATATCTTTGTTTCACTCTATTTTCTTTTGTCTTGTGAAAATATCAGATATGCCCGATGATCTAGAACAAAAAAATATTGGTAGTATTTCAAAATATACTGAAGTTCAAGAGATCCAAACTTTGGATAGGGTAAGCAGGGAAGCATGTAGTAGATTGTTTAAAAATTTACTATCACATCAAAGAGACTCATAATAGTGTATTAGCTTTAAAGCTGGTTTTAAAAGGCATATTTCAAGGTGGACTCTTAAATCAAGGACTGAATTGTAGACTCTTGGTAAATGACGAAAATATGTCAACAGAGAAAGAAAATATGAAGGTCTATACTGGTACCCCAATGTGTGGATGCGCAAATGAAAGTGTGCGAAATATCGAAAGATATAAATAATAATATCTTTGGATTTGAGTAGTAGTCTGTCAGGTGTGAGTGTAAGTGAATATTTTGATGATATTAGGTGGCTTCCCAGGCAAAGCATGGACCACACTGAAAATTGTGGACTAGTGTCCAGGGCAAATTTTTGTGTAATTTGCTAAATAAGATGAATATGGCTAAAGATACGTTTATTGGCCTTAAAATATTATAGGCTTTAAATATTTTGTCGCCAACTGTTAGTGAAGAAAATAACTCGTAATGTGAAAATCTATTTTTATAGTCTATAAATATTTTAAATATTATAAGTTTATATTCGACTTGTAATTATTAAGAAACATTATATTTATTGAATAATTTTTTCATTGGTGAAAATTATCGGATGAAAAGCATAAAAAAGGGAAAAAAAGTATCCTAATTCTCTAAAGAGAATTCTTGTGAGCATTGGAGGCCGACTGACTATTTGTCTCACGTGAAATATAATCGCTTCAGAAATCTGTTGGATAACGCCAGACCACAATTTCTAGAAAACGCAAGAGGAAGAATAATGGCCTCTCTATTGAATCATTTTTGTTCAGAATTTTCTAAAATAAGGGAAGCTTATGAGCTGTGTTACTTAGTATCAGTGGCAAGCTCGCGGCACGGAAAATTAGCAAGAATTTTCAGAGAGAAAAAGAAAAAAACAGCGATTCCCACGCTAAAAGCCCCGAGTACGCTGTTTTGGCGCAAAAAATCTCCCTAATGCTATCCTCCTTAAGAAGAAAAATCTGTGATTGTATACATAAAAAAGTTTTTTTTTTACTTGAAATTAGGATTCCGGCATGTAGAGACGTATCCAGGATTTTTTTTTCGGAGGGGGGGGGGAGGATTTAAAAAAACAGTTTGTAAAAACGCATCAAAAATCGGTCTATATTCGTTTTCGTTACGCTTTTACGAGTCGGACAAACATTTTGGTTGGGCGGGGGTGGAGTGAACCCCCGAAACCCCCCCCCCCCCCCCCCCCCATGGACCTGACCTTGCCGGCATGTTGTATTATCCAGATAAACCTTATTATATAACACATTTTTAGTTGATTCAACAGTTTTACTTCGAAGTGGAAATGATATCAGAACTTGTTTAAAACAGGGAGTGTTAAGAAAAGAGTTTCGCTCAAGAGTCTCGAGATCCACTTATTGATCTTCTCTTAGGTAACGTCACTCGTTTTCAATAAAGAAAAATTAAAAATTTAAATTAAATCGGTTTTAGATTACCAGGCTATAAAAAGATGAAAGAAAGACGTTCAAAGGAACTAAAGTATTATGAATATGGGAAAAAAATAGAATAAAATGGGCTAAAAGACTATATAAATTTTACCGCGGCCCGACAAAAAAAACGTTGATATCAAATGGAGGTTGAAGTGCTAAAGCCAACAAAGTCAATAAATATAGCTCTAAAAAAATATGTTCCCGAACCTTTAGTTCATATTAAATCCCTGATCAAACAGTTCGTGGTAACGAACTGTAAGTAAGGAGCGAATAGTAATCGAAACTCTAAAAAACAGAATTTTGATACCAATAGATACATCAGAAGAATCAGATTTTAATGCTGATTTTAAATATACAAGTTTCATCAAGTTATAGAACCATAGAACCAAGTCATAGAAACACCCCCTAAAATTTATAGAAGCTTAATGAAAATCACACCATCAGATCGAGCGCCTGAATCTGATGATTCGGGCGCCATCAGATTCCTCAACGTCTAGCTTTTTACGCTAAAGTTAGACTCTTTTTCACAACGCCACTTTTTTAAAACATAAACTTTAGTGTAAAGAGCGAGGGGTTAAGGAGGGGACAGCCCCTTTCATATACGGAATAATTTCTGTTCGTTTTAAGTTTTAATGTTGCTCCTTAATTTCAGTTAAAAAAACTTGTTTGATTATTTAATTCTTGTTTATAAGGCTATGTCAGCCCAGTCATACGAACTTACTATGGTAAACGTAACGTTTCAGTAAAAGCTCAGACTAATAAAAAGAAACAAATGCTAGGAGAGGGGGGGGGGGTTGACCTCTCGCCTGGATTAAAAATACGCTTTTTTAGCGTTTTCACGGAAAACATAATTGAAATAACATCTAAAATGCCCCCTCCCCTTGATTTAAACAAGGGAAATTAGATATTGTTAGATTATTTTCTGCAGGGATTTGGGTAGATTATTATTTTACTGAATTGTCTCAGCCAGTGCACAAATTTTGATTTAGTTTGTAAATATTAATACTACTTACTACTGAGGGCAGCACTAACTAACCATAAGGCCAACTCAGCTGTGCAAAGTTTTTCTTTATTCCTCTCTGCTAAGACCTTTAGAGGTCTAAAGAGTTTCAGATGCTTAATAAGACCTTTAAAGGTCTGGAGACTAATGTTTTAATGCAAAAATGAAGGTGATCAGAATATTATTTAATTACAATTTTAGCTGGAAATTTTTATCTGAGTTACCTCTGGTAGGGCTGAAAGCCCAACTTTAAAGGGCGACATCTTAAAATTTTCTAGGGGTGGGATCTTGATGTTCCAAAAGGCACGATCTTAAACCAAATTTTCCTCGAGAGTAATATTAATTGATCTTTTTTAGGGAACTTCAAGCCAATTAATCTTCTATGGTCAAAGGAATAAGTTAAAAACACGGGGAATCCACACTCCTATTGCCTAAGCTTTCAAAGAGCCTTAGAACTTTGGCCCGGTTAGCGAGTATATTTATCATAATTTTTCCATTATACCGCCTTTTAGTTTTCTGTTTTGACCGCTCGCGAATCCCAGGGCAAATAATTTATTTACTAGTTTTCAATCCTTTTTCTGCTTCTCCTCCATATAT
>JAQQPU010001465.1:0-23117 GCA_029168905.1 Artemia sp. Kazakhstan ARC1039 | reverse complement strand
GTATATGAAAGGGGCTGTCCCCTCCTCAGCGCCTCGCTCTTTACGCTAAAGTTTTTTATTGTTTAAAAAAAAATAGAGTTGTGAGAAAGTCAAACTTCAGCGTAAAGAGCGAGGCGCTGAGGAGAGGACAGCCCCTTTCATATACGGAATAATTGTTGTTCGTTTTAAGTTTCAATGTCGGTCCTTACTTTCAGTTAAAAAAAACTTGTTTTTTTTATTTAATTTTTGAACGTTTTTGAATTAATGCAGGTTTTGATTTTGGCTCACCGAACATGAATAATTAAACAAAATTTGCATATTAATTTTTAATTTTATTTAGTTAAATGGCTTTCTCGAAACTTGTTGAATTTTATTTCCGAACATTTTTATTAGTAATAAATATACGTAACTTACGAATTAACTTACATAACGAACTTCTATATTCATATATTTTTAATACGTATATTAGGAGGTTTGCCCCCTAGTCAATACCATGCTCTTTAAGCTAAAATTCGAATTTTGTTCCAATTCTTTAAAAATAACCCCTTAATCACAAAGGCCGCTAATTAGAATAAATAGCTCCTATGAAAGTACTAAAAAATGTTTGGCTTAAAGAGCGAGGTATTGACTAAGGGGTGAACCCAATCATATAGCTAATATTTTTTGCTCGTTTTAAGTTTTGAAGTTGCTCCTAACTTTCAGTTGAAAAACTTGTTTTTTTAAATTTAATTTCTCATTTTTTTTTAATAATGCTTGGGAGTCCGGCGCCCTCTTCATAGCAATATCCCTTCCCCCATGAAAACTTCCTTCATGGAAAGATCCTCCCACATAACCCCCAACCCACCCCCACCCCCCACTACTAGAAAAAATTCCCCCTGAAAACGTCTGTATACTTCCCAATAACCATTGCTATATGTTAACATTGGGTAAAGTTCATAACTTTCAGCCCTGACCCCGGGGGCTTCGGGGGATTAAGTCATCCTAAAAGACATAGTTATCACATTTTCGACCATACTAAACAAAATGGCTATCTCAAAATTTTGATCAGGTGACTTTGGGAAAAAAAGCGTGGGAGGGGGCCTAGTTGCCCTCCATTTTTTTGGTCACTTAAAAAGGGCACTAGAACTTTTAATTTCCGTTCCAATGAGCCCTCCTACGATTTTCTAGGACCACTGGGTCAATACGATTACCCCTGGGAAAAAGAAAAAAAAAACAAGAAAACAAATAAACACGCATCCGTGATCTTTCTTCTGGCAAAAAATAGAAAATTCCACATTTTTGTAGATAGGAGCTTCAAACCTCTACAGTAGGGTTCTCTGATACGCTGAATATAATGGTGTGATTTTCATTAAGGTTCTATAACTTTTAAGGGGTCTTTTCTCCTTTTTTCGAAAATAAGCCAAATTTTCTCAGGCACGTAACTTTTGATGGGTAAGATTAAACTTGATGAAACTTATATATTTGAAATCAAAATTAAAATATGATTCTTTTGATGTATCTATTGGTATCAAAATTTTGTTTTTTAGACTTTCGGTTACCATTGAGCCGGGTCGCTCCTTACTTACAGTACGTTACCACGAACTGTTTGATAAACTTCATTAAGTTTGATGTTACCCATCAAAAGCTACGACCTTGAGAAAAATTTCCGGATTTTCGGAAAAGGATGGGGGGCAAAGCCCCAAAAAGTCCCTGGATTATAATTAAAATTTCATCATTACATTCAGCATATCCGAGAATCCTACTGTTGTGGTTTCCAGCTCCCATATGAAAAAATTGGGAATTTTTAGATTTTTGCCAGAAGAAAGATCGTGGATGCGTATTTATTTTTATTTTTTTTCTTTGTTCTTCCCGGTGGTGATCGCATCGAACCATTGGTCCTAGAAGACCAAGAGAGGGCACCATTGGACGGAAATTAAAGTTTATCGCGCCCTTTTTAAATAAAAAAAAAATCAGAGAGCAACTAGTCCCCCTCCAATGCACTTTTTCCACAAATTCGTCCAATAAAAATTTTGAGATAGCCACTTTGTTCAGCATAGTTGAGACGTCCAATAAATATGCCTTTGGAAATGACAAGACCCACCAAAGTCCCCGGGAAAGGGCTATACGAAATCCTTTCCCCCAGGAAAGGATTTCTGTGCAGGTTTTTTCTATGGGGAAAATTTATTGGTGGGGGAGGGAATTTTCCGAGACTGAGCTTTTCGGGGGAAATTTTACAGGGGGGAAAATCCTAGTATTCATATACGAAATTCGTTTTAATTATATTACTTTCTCTTTTGTGAATTAATTTTACATGTGGAGATGTTCTGGGAGTATTGTCCAGCGAAAATTGTCAGTAGGGTTGAAATTCTCTTGTAAATTTTGATTTGGAGGGGGGATGGCTATACCGAGGCAGAAATTATCCGTGGAGGAATTATCACCAGGAGAAATTGTCCACGGGGGTATTATTACCAGGAAAAATTCTCCATGTGGAAGTTTCCGCAGGAGAAAATTCCATTGGGGGAGGGGGATTTACGGTAAAAAAATGTTCCACATAGGGGGTCAGGCAGACTTGAAATTACGATCAGAAATAAAATAAATAACCGGTTTTTTTTTCAAATAAAAGTATGATAAGGTGAATTTTTCAGGCGGAATCGCCCACGAGAAATTTTCCGGAGGGAAATTGCAGCGAAGATGGAATCGTCTGGGGTTAATTTCCCAGAGAAAGGAGGATTTTCCGCGCAGTACAGGCAGGGGAGACTTCCAGGGAGAGGGAGGTGGATTTCCCGGCATTAATTGAAAAACGATCAGAAATTAAATAAGGAAAAACTTTTTTTTAACTGATTGTAAGGGGTAACATTAAAACTTAAAACAAACAGAAATTATTCCGTATATGCAAGGGGCTGACCCCTTCTCAATACCCCGCTCTTTACGTTAAAGTTTGGCTTTGTGTCCAAATTTCTTAAGAACGACCACTGCAACAGAACGACCTTTTAATTAGAATGAGAAGCTTTTTTAAAAGTACTAAGCAACTTAGGCGCAAAGAGTGGGGAATTGAAGAGGAGGCCCTTTCATATATGGAATAATTTCTTTTCGTTTTAAGTTTTAATGTTGCTCCTTACTTTCAGTTGAAAAAACGTGTTTATCTATATAAAAAACGAATTTGGTTTAAAAAAAAACAGCCCTAAAACATCAGAAGAGGGCTCGTCTGAACGGAAATTAAAATTTCTTGTGCCCTTTTTAAGTGACCAAAAAGATCGGAGGGCAACTAGCGTCCCTCGCATGCCCTTTTTTTCCAAAATCGTCCGATTAAAACTCTGAGATAGCTATTGTGTTCAACATAGCTGAAAGGTCCCAAAACTATAAATTTTGAGGGAACTTGACCCCCCCCCCCCTCCCACAACCCCTGGGGATAGACCTTTAAGTTATAAAATTTACCTATTGTTTAGGTATGGTATTTGTTATTGGGAAGTATGCAGACATTTTTCCGGGGGATTTTGTGCCTGATAATTTACATGCGGATAATTTTCCGTGTGGATGGAAATTTCTGGGAGGTAAACTTTCCAGGCTAAATTTCACACCGGGGCGATTTGACAGAATTCCTGTACGAAATTCTTTTATTTGTCTTACATCCTTTTTGTTACCTCAATTTTGCATGTGAAGATGTTCCGGGGGAATTGTCCGGGGAAAATTGTCAGTGTGTTTGGATTTCCGTGAAAAAATTACCATGGAAGGGGGGACTTCCGGAGTAATCGGAAAAACGATTAGAACTTAGTCTTTTTCAAATGAAAGTATGCTAAGGAGAAAATTTCAGGCTGAATCGTTTGCAAGAAATTTCAAGGAGGGGGGAGGAGGAATTTTGAGCGAGGATGGAATTGTCTGGAAGAAGTTTTACCGGGGGGGGGGGGGTATTTACGTGGGAGGAACTCCCCACTGGGGTGTTCCCCGCGGGGGGGGGCAATTTTTCATGGAGGCTGAGGCATATTTACCGGCATAATTTGAAAAACAATCAGAAGTTAAACAAAAAAAAGTTTTTTTTTAACTGAAAGTAAGGAGCAACATTAAAACTCAAAACGAACAGAAATTATTCCGTATATGAAGGGGTGCCCCCCTTCTAATTAACTTCCTCTTTACGCTAAAGTTTGACTGTTTGTCCCAAATTTTTAACAACGACTCCTGAAAGGCTAGGGCCGTTTAATTAGAATAGGAAGCTTCTTTTAAAGTGCTAATAACTTTAGTGGGAAGAGCAAGGTATTGAGGAGGGGGCACCCCTTCACATACGGAATAATTTCTGTTCGTTTTGATGTTTTAATAATGGTCCTTACTTTCAGTTCGACTAAGAATGTTGCTAGTCTTACTTCTGAACCACAGAATACAACAAGAGTGAGTTATGTGACTAGAAAAATAGGCCCGTCAATTTGTTCTTTCCCAGATTCTGTTCGTCAAGCTGAAAACTTAAAACTTAAAAATCGTATTTAAAAGTTTTTTTCTGGAATTTGGCAATGTTAAACGTCCGAGAAAACGCTTCTTTTCCTTCTTTCTGATTTATTGTTGTTTTTTTTTTATCATTTGTTATGTATATATTTTCTCAATAGTTTAGTGTTTTCCCTTCTTTCTCTTCTCTATTAATAATGTTGTTACCCTCTTTTGCATTTTGGAATTGGCACAATGAATTGGCATGAGTGATATTCAACCGGTCACTTATTCAAGTATATTCTCTTCTTTAATACGACTTGTTGTCATATTGAGTTTTGTTCATGTTAATAAAATTATTTAAATCGAATCGAAATTTTTTTAACTTTTATGCTACCTTTTGAATGTGTGGGTCGTTGGGAGGGTTATTTTGAACTGTTGAACGTGGGTATTTTCTCTTCCTAATATATTACGTTGTGATCAAAGACCTTAAACTAAATAGTCACTATTGTGACTATTACAGGAGTCACGACGATAAAAATCGTCGGAAATCCCTCCCCAAGCAAAAATACAACTAACCTTTTGTTCTTTCTTTGATAATTCCGCTCAGCATCCCATCTCCCAAAATATTTTTCCCAACCACTTGAAACTCATAAAGTGTGCCTGGTTGGAGGTTATGGATGATATACTTGGTCAGGCCGGGTGCAACATCAACGGGGGTCCATTTATCAGCAGTCTCCAGCTTATACCTACAAAAGTTTTCTTTCTAATAAACGTTAGAGAGTCTGGTTTTTATATTTTTTTTTTGAGTGAAGCAATAAATAAGCCCTTCGTTTGGCAAATGAAATTTGATAATGAATGTGAAAAAAAGAACAACATCGTTAAAGGAAGAAACAGTCGGAGATAATAATAGGAAAGAAATACTGATTGAGGGGTTGGCGGTTAAACTATTGGTATATTTTTTTCTATGAAAATAAATCTATCTCTCATGATAAGAATAAAGAATACAGTAATTTAGGAAAAGAGGCGTGAATTCCTTGATTTAAAGGATACTAAAAGATATTATCCTGTCCGAAACGTCCTGTCCTGTCCTGTCCGATATGTCCACTGTCCGAAACGAAAAAGTATATCTCCAATTTCTGTTGCTTCAATAAAGTAAAGATAAGGTTTTCAAGCTTTTTAAAGGAGCAGTATTATGTTCAAGGATTTATTATATGATGAAAATCAACAAGAATGTCAGTGGACAATTCAATTACAGGGTTTTAATTGGTTTAATAGTTATGGCAAAACTTACCAGAAAAAATAAGATAGTCATAGATTTTAAAGGTCCTGTTCCGGTATCAAAGATATTGTCAAAGCACTCTCGATTTCCTTGACTTGAAGAGTATTTCGCAAGTAAAGCCTTTATGTTCACTTTTTCTTTTAGGAAAGTTTATTTTCAATTAAAATTAATGATTTTGCAATCGTAAATTTTACGATTAACTCTTCTTCTTTCTTCTTTCTAAGAAGAAAGAAGAGTATTTCATGGATCAGAGACGCTTACATGGAAGAGACCTCGGGGTTTCAGGCTTCTTCCCCTCCCCTGTAAAAAATATCTGGTTTTAACATTTTTCCTTCACATTTCTATAATTCATATATGTTACGCTTAACCTTGGTACTTTTTTGATTTTTGACCCCTCCCACCCCTTAGCAAAAACTAATTTCGTCTTGCATGCTTATTTAGGGTATGACTATATTTAAAACATGGTGATAATGTATAATACTCTTTATAGGGAGAAAAAGGGTTGGTTCATTACACAAATCAGTTCATAGGTCGCTTTTGGATATCCTAAAAAACAAAATAAAGAGTTATTCATCTACCGATTTTGAAACTGTTTAATTGGCAGAAAATAAAGATAATGTCAGTGGAGCCACCAGGCCTGGTTCCTGTCCCAGATTCCATTACGCTTTGTGGTGCTTATCTTAAAGTTGTCACTAACTTCACCTATATGGCTCCATGGATGCGAAACTGGGTAGCCGAATTGCGAATGCTTCTTCTGTCGTGGGAAGACTCAATACCTTCTGGAAAACGCCTAGGCACATGAAGATGTGCATATGCAGCACATCCGTGAGCTCTATTCTGCTCTACGTGGCTAAGACACGGCCCCTCAAATCCACCAACTTGATTTGATGAACGCCTGTCAGACAAAACAACACCGTCGAATTGAAGGGATTCGATATAAAGATTTTGTGAGTAACAAATGGCCCTTACTCACCAACTGCCATTCCCAACTCAGATTGCCCAATGAACCCTCAGATGGTTCGGACACCGCCTTCGGATGCCACCAGCACCTCCTGCTCGAACAGCACACGACTTGGACCCCGCGTCCCATGGTTGGTCGCCCTCATGGGGCAGATCTTGGACCAGGTGGTGGGGTAGCCTAAAGAAGCTCCTAAATATGACCGACATTGCCGATGACGAGGCCTCTCCTCATAGCAGCAGATCGGTCCACCTGGAGGACTAAAATTGCGATGCTCTCTACGCCACCAACCGCTTGGCAGGAGTCATAAGTTAGGTAAGTCAAGTATCAAATGTATTGGTCATCAAAAGGCAAAGCATGTTTCTGTTTGAATCTGGGATGTGGCCTCAATTTTAATATCAAAATCATTTTGACAAGGAGGTAGTCTCATTTTTGAAAAAATGTGTTTTTAAAGCAGTTGGAAAATGAAGAATAATGTAGCGTACTTGCGCGTAGTTAATTTAATTTCAGGCATTTACCAAGATTGACTAGGAAAGTTACACCCACTAAGTATAAATTATTTTCTAGCAAATGGCATTGATCAAATCAACGTGAAGAGTTTCCCATTTAGTTTAGAAGCATTTATTGTTTAAATTTTTACAATTTATATTCTTTACATTTTCAAACTTTCTCCCTTGGTCAAATACTCTAGAAAAAATATATGAGTAATTAAAAAAAAAGCAAAACCATTTTTCCCCTTATATTTAGGCGTCTATATTCTTTCAAAAAGGAGTCCAAGTGCCATAGCGATTCAAACACAGCAGCCCTGAAAGGGTTTTCGTGGGTAATATTTGATTTGGGTTTCTTGTTTTTTGGTATACTTTTAATAAATAATTAATGACAAATTATAAAATCATAAAACATTTATAGTAGTATACTGCCCTTTGAGCCAGTTACTACTTTCCCATAACTTTATTTGTTTTTATCTTTGTCTTGCTTTTCAACAAGTTTTTTTAGTTCTATTTTTGCCAAGTTTCTCAAGTTCGCCTCTCCATAGGTCTGGTCTGATAAATCTATGGATATTGAATAATATTCGATTGCACTTGAAACCTGATCATACGAAATATACAAAAACGAAAGATTTGTCCCTTGGAAACACTAATTTTTGAAAATTATTGAAAAAGAAAGAAGCTTCCCCTAAAAAAATTTTATAATACGGGACTGTTCAATAAGGTTAATGAATGTCAAAAATTCCACAACAGATCACATTCAGAATAAAGCAAGGACCCATGAGTCCAAGAAGCATGGTTCTCATAAGTCAAATAAGAGTGATGTCAGCTTTTATCCATTATTAATAAAAATAGCTAAACTTTTCACTTGATATTGACCAAAAGAATCTCCTTTTTTCATCCGTCTTACGTTTTAAATACCAGCCGAAACAAAGGCCGAATAAAAGAAAAACATGCGTTTCTACTTAAGCAGCTTTTGCAGAGACTGGTGTCCATGCATGCTGGATAACTTAGGAGGACGGGCATATATTATGACCTGGGGATTGTCAAGATGTTTCCAGGATTTCAAAGCCTAAATTATCATTACCATTTATATACATATAGTAATATATGCATGTACACACATACATACATATAAATATAGCACACAGCATTGTGCAGAGTAGTCTCTCAGCAAAACGTACTACAGCATTTTGTTTCAATAATTGCCTGACTTTCCTATCTTCTATGAAGTAAATATGCTGCTCTGTGTATTATCTACTTTCCCACACATTTTCAAAAGTCTCATATAATCCCTTTCACTTTGAGCATGATTCGGTGGGAAAGAAACGAATTTCCTCTTCAGGCCTCTTAGTCTTGTTCAATTTTGGATTTTAATCCCCACAGCATAATAAGCGATCCGATGAGAAACCGACCACCTTTGTTCTCTTTTCACATTTTATTCCAACCATGTCTTTCATGCCAAAAATCTATATCAATTATAATTTTGAGTAGAAAGGGAATTCAAACGAGCTTTCCCTTGAAAACATTTGCTCACACAGGGTAACAATACATACATACAATATAACGTGACAATATAACGTATGTTTAAAAGCCAGGCGGCCGTACGTAGAAAAACAAACACAAAAAAAAGTCAATAACGCCCAATAAATTTAAATCACTGCCTTCCCCGCTTCCACGCTCTTATATTCTCTGTATAGATCCTTTTATTCATAAATTTATTTCTTTTGTTTCGGAATTTTTTATTTCTTTTATTCTTTAATAGTTATTTCTTTATGCCAGTTTCATTCATTCATAAATTTTTTATAGTTTTCCTTACAAACCCTCCTATAGTAATAATTAGGTCTCTCAAAGTAGACTTCAAAGTGCTTGGGAGCAGTGGCATATCCCTTCGAAAAAAAATAGTTAGTATATTTGTGAAGGTGTAGACCAAAGACATGAATGTGAAGTGAGGCTTCCAGGCCTGGAATGAGAAAGCACTATACACCAATTCGAAATATATTGTTTGCCTGTTTTAGTTGAAATTTTTGGTATTCATCGAATTTAATCAACAATGGTTGGCCTCCACACCCCAAATTTTTAAAGGATACTTTTCCGCTAGTCTCCAAGCTTTGTATTAATGATAACTAAATTTACATAGTTTAGCTGGAAAACAATTCATTTAATGAGACAGGCTTAATTCTGCATTAAAACCATTCCAAAAGTAGAGCTTAGTAATGATTGATTTACTGATTCGGTTAACGATTTGCAACCAATTAATGTGAAATGTTTACTTGCAATGTTCTCCTTTAATAAGGGATATGTGCATTCTATTTATCGCATGGGAAAATACACAAAGTTAAATGTGATTCAGCAAAAGACTGTTTTCATCATTAAACCAAACAAATGTTGGTGTTGTTAGTGTTAGATGCTATTATGGATCTTAAACGAATAATTAGATATAAATTTATTTAGGTGGCTGAACATAAATTAAAATTACAAGAAAGAATTGTGGAAAAGGCCCTGCCACTTTTGTTTACCGATTTTACTTAAACACTGAAGCAGATGACATGAGATGTTTTGCTGATGTCTACTTCTTGCTCATAGCAGCCAAGCATAGAAGTATTTACTTGATTCTTTAAAAAAAAAAACTAAACAAAGCTAGTTCTATTTCTGGATCCCTGAACAGGAGTTAGTATTCATATTTGTGCTTCGGCTTTTCATCCTAAATATTAAAACATTAATTTTTCAACAGAAAATTTTTTATCTGGGTTATCAAAAAGTTCAGCTTCAGTTTTGAAGCCTATGATAATTAAGCTCGAAACAGTACACATATTTTTATGGAAGATACAAAATAACTTTTCCGTCACATCGAGATTAGTTACAGGTTGATTAAAATATAATAATTCTAATATGTATTTTTTTATCTATGTATATAAAAAGTTCAACTTAAATTCTACTTTTTTTTAATAAACGTGAATTAACCTTAGAACCAAGGACTTTACTTTTACTTTTTTTTACTTTACTATTACTTTTACTTCTAATTCACTGCAATAAAAACTTTTATAAAAGACACACGCATAGTAACTTTTCAATAACATCAGTATTAGCAACAGAGGAACAACATCAATTACTGAAATTTCAATTTTTTTTTATTGGTCTTAAATTATTACCATATTTGGTAATCTTGAGTATAGTCTGTGCCTCCACTATACCCAGGAAGCCACTCAACCTCCACTGAAAATTCCATCGCCTTAGCAGTGACATTATACGGTGCATGAGGGGTCGTTCCTTCAATAAGAATATGTGTCCTTGCAGTAATTGCTGCTACTTCATTTTGAACGACACACTCGTAGAAACCAAAGTCAGTCCGTCGAAGAGTGGTAATTATTAAATATCCATTTTCGATTCTCGCTCTGTCACGAGGAAGTGCTCGTCCATCTACCTAGAATTTGAGATATGCATGTCTAAAACGGATCTTATGATGTTTCTGGTAATCCTAACGATAATAATACAAATTTCCAGTACTTCAAACGTGTTCATATCAGTGTATATTGTGCATCCCTTGTCAGAGTTTATTTCTGGGGGATTAGATGGAGGGGGGGGGGAATAAATTCATTGGGGTAGCAGAAACCTGGGACATTATCTAAAAATTAGTAAATTTCGAAGGGTCTGGGTACAAAGCGGTACCCTAGGGCAGTGGTTCTCAACCCCTTTGGGGGTACGGAAAATTTTTAGGGGATACGCGGCCGGCCAACAAAAAAATAAAACCACCCTTTAACTCTAGGACTGGCAATATTATTTATATTTTAGCTACAGTCTACTTAGTACCGGTATCTGATAAGGGGTACCTAAAGTGTTATGTGGGTAAAAAGGGGTGCAGTGTCTAAATAAGTTTGAAAACCACTGCCCTAGGGCATGTATCTGGTCTGTCATGATGCTAGCAACAAATATATCAGCTCATTCTATTTTCGTTAACATGATTGATACCTCTAATAGATAATGAAATGATTATAGTCCTTACGGTTGCGTTTCACTTTCGGACTAGATACTAAAAGTACTTCATCATGAGGAGTAAACCTAGCGACATAATACATAGACCCTCAGGTGGCGGTTTACTGTATATAGAATCCAAAACGGCACATTATATATTAAAACTAAGTGGGGAGTGAGCCTAGGTGCACAACCCACCGGCCCCAGGCTGTGGTAAAACATTTACATGAAGCTGCGGTAAAATGCAAAGTCGGGGGGGGGGGGGGCAAATTAGCTGCAAAGTATACAGACTCTTATTATTGCGGAAAATTCCCTATTTAAAGTCCATATTCAGTGCGTTGCGGTTTTCACGAATCTCATCACCGACTGCTAAATCAATTCATTTGTAAGGCTACTTAATTGTGGTGGCCGGCGTTTATCCCCCTCCCCCCGGAAAATATCCCCCGTGAAAAATAAGGCTTTCCAAATTTGAGAATTTTATTTGAGTTTTATTTTTTTTTATTTCCGTAGGGGGAAGGAATTTTGGTACTTGTGTATTATGCACCACTCACTCAAGTTTACGTTGTGTAAAACTCGAGAACAAACCTGTTTCTTCGTTAGTTTTTTTTCAGCTTAGCGCGAGACAACACAAAGAGAAGTGACAGAATATATGGGAAACATATAATTTCGGCTATATATGTGCACATACGGGGGGGGGGTAAAGTATTTGGACATTTTGAAGTCAGAAAACAATTCTTTCTAGATATGGCCACTAAATAATTACAGAAGAATAGCGAGGTATCTGGAAATTGTGTTAACTAAAAATTAAAAAATAAAAATCCCAGTATAAAGTAAATGTAATGTTTCATTTAAGTGTTTTCCAAGTGTTAAGTGTTTTTTTTTTCAATAACCGTTTTTCCAAGCATTAAGTACTATTATTAGGTTAATGTATTGTTTCATTTAAGTGTTTTATGATGATCACTGATCAAAGTTTATGTTATTAAGTAAAAAAACAAGTTTTTTTATTTGAAAGTAAGGAGCGACATTAAAACTTAAAACCAACAGAAATTATTCCGTATATGAAAGGGGCTGTCCCCTCCTCAACGGCTCGCTCTTTACGTTAAAGTTTGACTCTTTCATGTCACTCCTTACTTTCAGTAAGGAGTAATAAATATATGTATATAATATATATGTATATGTAATATATGGATATAAGTATATAAATATATTTTTTATTAGTAATAAATATACGTAACCTACGAATTAACATATGTAACGAACTTCTATATTCATATATTTTTAACACATATATTAGGGGGTTCGCCCCCTAGTCAATACCTCGCTCTTTACGCTAAAGTTCGAATTTTGTTCCAATTCTTAACAAATGACCCTTTAATCACAAAGGCCGTTAATTAGAACAAATAGCTCTTATGGAAGTACTAAAAAAAATATTTGGCTTAAAGAGCGAGGTATTGACTAGGGGGCGAACCCAATCATATACGTAATGATTTCTTTTCGTTTTAAGTTTTGATGTTGCTCCTTAATTTCAGTTGAAAAACTTTTTTTTATTTAATTTCTGATTGTTTTTTAAATAATGCTGGGAAACCCGGTACCCCCTTCATAGCAATGTCCCTTCCCCGATGAAAACTTCATCCATGGAAAGATCCTCCCAGATACCCCCCAACCCCCGCACTACCAGAAAAATCCCCCTGAAAACGCCTGTATGCTTCCCAATAACCAATATGAGCGTCGGAGGGGGCCTAGTTGCCCTCCATTTTTTTTGTCACTCAAAAAGAGCACTAGAACTTTTAATTTCCGTTTGAATGAGCCCTCTCACGATATTTTAGGACCACTGGGTCAATACGATCACCCCTGAAAAAAAAAAAAAAAAAAAAAAAAAAAAAAAAAAAAAAAAAAAAAAAATAAAAAAAAAAAAAAAAAAAAAAAAAAAAAAAAAAAAAAAAAAAAAAAACAAAAAAAAAAAAAAAAAAAAAAAAAAAAAAAAAAAAAAAAAAAAAAAACACGCATCCGTGATCTTTCTTCTGGCAAAAAATACAAAATTCCACGTTTTTGCAGATAGGAGCTTGAAACCTCTACAGTAGGGTTCTCTGAT
The DNA here is from genome assembly GCA_029168905.1 of Artemia sp. Kazakhstan ARC1039. Classification (NCBI taxonomy): domain Eukaryota; kingdom Metazoa; phylum Arthropoda; class Branchiopoda; order Anostraca; family Artemiidae; genus Artemia; species Artemia sp. Kazakhstan ARC1039. The sequence goes on along the minus strand of JAQQPU010001465.1, from coordinate 9,957 downwards.
ACTCTGAATCTGATGGTGTGATTTTCATTAAGGTTCTATAGCCTTTAGGGGGTATTTCCCCCTTTTTTCGAAAATCAGACAAATTTTCTCAGGCTCGTTACCACGAACTGTTTGATTTTTGCCTTTCATTTATGTTATTTTACTATGTTCATGGCCGTATCTTTGGCTTCAAAATACACTTCTCTATACATCTATCTAATATGCAGAATACTTTTACCAAACACATTTTGCATGCAGACCCGCTATACTTTACCCCCCCCCCCCTAATATGCAAATCTATAGCCCAAATTTATCTCTAAAGCAACGAAGAAACTAACGTAAAACCGGTATGTTTTTGAATTTTACACAGCATAAAATTGAGTGAGTGTCGCATAATACACAAGTACCAAAATACCTCCCCCTACGGAAACAAAAAAATAAAACTCAAACAAAATTTTCAAATTTGGAAAGCCTAATTTTCCGTGGGGGGGGGTATTTTCCGTGGGGGGTATTTTCCCCGGGGGGGGGGAGTATTTTTCGGAGGGGTATTTTCCGGGCGGGTATTCGCCAGGGGAGGGGGAGGGTAAACGCCTAGAACCCTTAATTGTGTAGTCTGTATCAATTTTATTTGTTTTTATCGTCGTAGCAAACAAAGTACATGATGAATTTCTATGACTTTCTGTACAGAACGCTCGCCAGAGTATGTGTGATTTTACTAATATCGTTGACTTTTCTTTCTTTTCAATACTTATTTTCCTGTTTTAGTGCACGCTTTTCGAAAGTAAAACAAAAACCTCAAATGAATAGGCGAATGAGAAAAATATTTTGGACAGCAAACGACTTTCTAAACAAATACACTGTCGCCATATTTCATTTTGTTCATTCAAATATGACGTCATAATTTTGAATGAATTGCATCTATTCCTGTAAGGAAGCCAAATATTTCTTCCACCTCGCAAAATGTAATGGTATCATTGTGTTTTACAGCCAATCGAACTGGGTTAGGATTATCAATTTGCTTGCAAGAAAACAAGTTCGCTTTTCCCGATAAGATGGAATATCCTGAAGGGATAAATAAAAGAAAATGCTTCCTATTTCCTCTAAAAGCCAAATTGGAAAGAAAGGCAATTTTGGACAGTCGTGAAATAGATACGAATCGGAGTTTGGGGTAATCGAATAAAAGAGTGAGAAACAACAAGAAAATTTCCCTGCCTCTTCTTCTCTTATTGAAGAAGAAAAAGAAAACTCTTTGCATTGTTGAAATCATCCTCTTTTCTTTATCATGCTGACTTAATCATTAGCCAAGTCAGCAAGCAAAAGAGCAGAACAGGAGCTTAAGGATTCTTTATTGCGCTACACAATTTTTGGTATGTTAAATTTTAAAAACCTGCTCAGACAAGAAAGCGCAAAGCTTTCATGGTGAGAAAAAATCACGATGGAATAAAAAAGCCGATTTTTAGAACCCAAAGATTAGTACTGTTTTGAAATTGCTGTTTCAGCCCCTACTTGTTGCCTCTGTTCACCCAATCCACAAAACCCTTCCCCCCCCCCCTCAATCCACAACAAAACGACTCCCGCGCAGGGTTACAGTGCCTGTTGAGAAACTTCAGCCGGTACGCTGTGCCCATCAGCGGTTAGCGAAAAGTTTTATTCCCAGTTTTGTGAAAATGTATAACGAAAATTAGAAGGACTGATTAGTGTTTTTTATGTATTTGATTTTTAATGTGACTATACCAAAGAAATTTGGCAGTGCCATGAAAATTTTGTTTAAAATAAAAATTTATCTATCTATTTAACTGTCAAGAAGAAGAGGGTGCCATAAAACAATTACTCTTTTTGCAATATGAAGGAATGGGTGAAGACAAATTTTATATACTTTTCAACCACCTCCCTCAAGACCCAAAATCATGATTAAAAGCCTGACCCTAATCCTGTTGCAAATTCACTCTCTTAAATTTGCTGCATTTGTACATATTACTAGCAGTTATAGGTGTCCAGGGTCAGGACTAAAGAGGAAGGATAATGGCAAATCCTTAGGAAAAGACTGACATCGATTTGAAATTTTCAGTATTTTTGTGTTTGTCTTTCACCTTCCGTAATGAGTAGTAGAATTTGCCCTGTTAGCTTCTAAGCCTCCTAAGCTCAAATTATATAGACTGAATAGCGGTATACTTGGTGAGTCATACTCTCAATTTGAAAAAAAACAGTTAATTGTTATTACAATTATGACTGACACTTTTTAACGGTATTATCCACATGTAGGGTGCCTATAAAAAGGTAATTTGTGGTCATCATAAATAGATTTTGTTTGTAAATTTTGGTTTTTGAGAATCCTATGTTATTTGTGATAAAAAATAAAACTAAAAGATAGAATAAATAGATTTAAGACCAAAATCATCAGAGGAAAAAATAGAATAAGTTTAAACTTAATTCCTCCATCTGTCCAACCCAAAAGCAATGAATCTACAAAAAGAAAAGAAAGAAAAACCAAGAAAAAAAAATTGTTTGGTCAAGGAAAACAAAAAGTGAAGCCGGAAAAGGGAAGACTGAAAAAAAACTACATTTCAAACGAAGAATCAGAATACACTTTGTTGGCCACTCATTATTTACATGAACTGGCTTATTAGCTCTTGCTATTAATATATTTCCTTTGTGGTTAGTATTGAACCTTTCAGCATAGTTGGCCACTAAGTGGCCAACCATTTGCTTAAATGTCAGCCAGGAATGATCTTCTTTCCAAATCATTATCAGATATATATTGCTTGTTAATAAAAAAGAAAAAAATTCTTAAACAAATTTCATAATGAAGGAAAAAAAAAGTACTTAAAAAAATTACATAGTTTGCAAGTATGTTTCTCCTATTTTTCATAAATACTGGGAGATTTGATGGAGAAAGCACTTTTTATGGAAAGATTTGATGGAGATTGTACTTTTTATGCTGGTATCCCTAGTGTCGCTCTTTAGCCGCAATTGTAAAAATTTTTAAAGCATAAAATAAGAAGAAAGTTACCGTAACCCCAAAGGATGGTCATCAATCTTAAATAAAGATGTAAATCCAGTAGAAAACCGAAATCAAAAGTAAATTACTGAATAGATGTCACTGTTTTGCATGATTTAACATCTTTTAGAAGAGTAGATAAAGTCTCAATTTTCTTTTTCGGTCAATTGCCATACGTATTAAATTTGGTTTAGTCTAAATCCGTGATTCTTTAAAGTGGGGCACACGCCCTACCGGTGGGGCATGGGAATATTTTGGTGGGCCATGGGGGGGACGTGCACCCTTCAGTTGACAATACTGTAGAGTCCAAATTAAAAAAAATATATAAACATTTTTCATGTAAATGATGTCACATTCACATGCATCACCAATTGAAACTGATTCAGGGATGATAACTATTATTTTCGTTAATTTTAATGGTAAAAGTTTTTTGCGAAATCAAATTTATAGGGATTTCAAAAAATATCCAGAAGGCCCAGGAAGATGGTGTCAGATCGAAATCAAACCTACCCGATTGGAACCGCTATAGTCGAAAACGCTTAAAAAGAGAATTCAAATCTCTCATCTTGAGCAGCATGGAAAATCACTTTTTTGCATTGGAAGCAGTGATGCGTCTCCTTTTTTTCTTTTTTGTTAAAGCATACAAGAAGTAGTGTTTGGTATATCCTTTTTAAGAAATAATGGAGCAGCTTGAAAAAAAAAATCTGGGAATAAATTGGACCCACCCCCTCTAGTAGGTTAAACTAGCGTCTCTGAGATTAATACTTAATTAGCATCTTTAAATAGAAATTATAAACACAGTATTCTACCTTAATAAATTAAATCGTTAAATTCCAATATTCTAACCGAGCGATCGCTGATGCTCAATTCTCCAAAAGAAAAAAAAGGACAAGTATTGAATGGAATGTAACACAAGTGAAAGAAAAATAAGAAAAAAAGTGAAGACAGGAGGGACAGAGAGAGAGATATATAGAGAAAGAGACAACGACAAAGAGAGAGAGAGAGAAAATGAGGGAAGGGAGTGCGGATATTAAAATTGCATGCTAAACATTTAGCTAAATTAAATACTAATGACAATCCAATTTTATCTCACCCTTCTCCAAGTTATAACTGGAGGAGGTGAGCCTTGTCCTTCACACGGTAAAGTAATCTCTTCGTCAGCTCTCTTTTGGTACACAGGTTTTGGCTTCACAGTAAACATAGGTGGCTCTCTAACCAACACGTCAATCCTTGCTGATGATCCAGCCGTGCCATGGTAATTAAACGGCGTACATGTATAGTGCCCCTGGTGTTCCATCGTAACCTGAAAAATGACAATAAAACGATAATTGAATGAAAATAAATAAAATTTTGATTTGAATATTACATTTCATTTGGGAATAATAACAATTATAATATTATTAGGAATAGGATCCAGCGATATAAAATTAATTGGAGGCAATTAAAACCACTCGCTAAATATTCTTTAAAAACTATCCTGTCTAATTAAAACTGGGATATTTCTTGAAGACTGGATTTTGATTGGTCTTTAAAACTTGATGCTACTGTGTGCACAATGCTACAGTTGATGCTACAGTTGCTAAGGATGCAACTGTATGGTATTGATTCCTAGAACATCCTTCAGACTTAAGAAATATAACAATGACAGCAAGAAGCTATAAAGAAAGAAAAGATATGAATTGTTTAGAACCTTTCTAAAATATTCCAAAATCCAAACGAAAATTGACATAGCATCTAGTCTACCGTTATCTTTATTATTATCAACCTAAATATAACCTATAAGAATAACATGGTAATTTGCCCATACGTTGGAAGCCTAAGCTGTGCTAAGTCTGGGGAATTTAAGACAATATTAAACTATAATTGAAGCAATTATGAATTAAAAATTTCAGCAAAAAATAAAATCCCATATAAACGTGTATTTCTAGTGGCTACGTTAGATATTTTTTAACTACTTTAACTCTCTCCCTTTTAAAATTGTTGGGACCCCTCCCAAACAAAAACACAACGCCCTTAAAATCTTATGAGTTGTCGAAACTTAGGCTATTGCTTCATATTTGGGCAATTTGCAACCATAGAGAACATAAACCTATCCAGACGACTACTTTGCGTGCAAAATATTCTGATATTTCTCAGAAAAATGCATAATTCCCAAAAGACTTTAAGACATAATAGAATAATGCAGAATTATCATGATTTATAAAATAATAACAACCTAGTCAGGGGCGTAGCTCCAGTATTTTTATTCGGGGGGAAGGGGGGGGGCAAGAAGGGTCCATATCTGGATAGTCGAGGGGCATGGAATATATAGTAATTTTTCTTCCATATTAGACTGGGGGGCAACTGAACCCCCCCCCCCCCAGAAACAACGACCCTGAGCCTAGTAAAGAGCAATTCTTGTTGCATAGGATGCGGAAACTTTAACCAGAAAAAGATTGGATACAATAAAAAAAACTAATATTAATTTTGGAAGATTAGTAAATATTGAAGTTATCCCATTGGAGAAGTTACAATACTTAGGCTTCTTGGGTTCCACCTCCGACGATTTTGGGAACCTTTATAATTCACCCAGGAAGCAAATAATCTTGTTGCACCCTTTTAATAGTCTACATGCTCATAGTTCGTTTTGCATTAGTTCAAAATACACTAAAACACTCTTTGAAAGCTACACCTTAATACCGTTAGCCTCAGTAGTAGCAATAGTTGTAGCAGTAGCAGTAGCATTAGTAGAAGTGTACACATAGCACCTTTATTTCTTTTCAACATGCCCCTCAGCATACGCTGAAAGTTTCAACTTAATACCATAAACCGTTCCCGAGATATTGTTGATGTGCCCTCTTGCCGACCTGTATGCACGTAGTGTGTTTTGATTCAGTTCAACGTTGTTTCAATATTACCTAAAATTTTCACCTTTAGCTTAAGTAGCAGTAGCACCTGTAATAATAGTAGTAGCAGTAGAATTAGCAATGTCCTCAGCTTTAGTAACAATAGAAGTAGTGGTAGGAGGAGGACGCAAATATTGACTCTTGGTTAGTCAAATATTCCCCCCAACAAGCCCTTTAAGTTTCAGCTTCACATACTAGGTCGTTCGTATGATTGGTGCTGACACTCTTTTTAGACAACCTGCGTGCATACGGTTGTGATTCAGTCCACTCCCCCCCCCCAATATTCTATGAAAGTTTCCCTTCGTACACTTAGCCATAGCTGTAATAGTAGTTTCTACAGTAGTAGTAGGAGTAATAGTAGTGAAAGATGTAGGATTAGTTGTGGTATTAACAGTAAGAACATTAGTACTAGTAGCATCAGTGGTATTAACATGTTTCCTTTTGGTCTGTTGAACATTCCCCTCCTCAAACCCTAGACGTTTCAACTTAATGCAATTAGCCGTTGCCATGAAAATATATATAAGCCCTTTTGATAACCTGTATATCCATAGTATGTTTTAATTTAGTTCAACTAAACATTTAAACTTCTTGAAATTTTCATCTTCATACTATTAGCACTAGCAGTAGTTGCAGTAGAAGTAGTGGTTAGAGTAGCAATGGTAGCAGAATTAGTAGTAGCGTGCAAATACTAACTTTTGGTCAATTTATCTTTCCCTTTAAGCAAACCCTGAAAGTTCCAACTTAATTTCCTAATCCATTCTTTTGGTACGCCATTTTGAAAATCTGCACAAACATAGTGTGTTTTGATTTAGTTCAAACTCCCCTCTATATTCTCTCAAATTTTGATCTTCATACCCTTGGCCTTAATAGTACTAATATCATAGTAGTAGTAGTGGGAGTAGTTGAAACAATATTAGCAGTAATATTAATAGCAGTATGCACATGTTGTCTTTTGGCCAGTTGACCCCCCCTCATAATACCCTGGAAGTTTCAGCTTCTAACGGTAAGCCTTTCCAAAGATATCTTTATGCAGGTACTATGTTCTGATTTATTTCCACCCAATATTTCCTCAAATTTTCATTTCAATATCTTCAGCCTTGCTAGTGCTCGCCACAGTAGCAGTAGTTGCAGTGGTAGTTATGCTAGTAGTAGTAGTAGTTATAGTTGCAGTAGTAGTGGTAGTGTGCCGATAATGCCTTTTTAGTCAATTGATCAAACTGATCTTATCATTTTCTGGAAGTTCCAAATTAATGCTGCCCGTCATTCCTGAGCTACGAGCTTGCTCATTTCCTGAGCTTGCTCATTCTCTCTCTCTCTCTCTCTCTCTCTCTCTCTCTCTCTCTCTCTCTCTCTCTCTCTCTCTCTCTCTCTGTGTGTTTTTTGTCTCTTTCTCTATCCCTCCCATCTTCCCTTTTTATGCTCAGATTTCTTTCACTTGCGTTACATTTCATTCAATACTTGTTTTTTTTTCTTAATTAAGCGTCAGCGATCGATCGGTAAAAATATTGAAATTAAAGGATTTCATTTACTAAGATATAACAGTGTTTGTTATTTCAATTTAAAGATGCTAGGAAAGTACTAAACTCAGAGACGCTATTTTAACCTACTAGAGGTGGTGGGGTTCAAATTTATTCTCAAAATTATTTATTTTTCAAGCTGCCTCCATTATCTCACAAGAAAATAAAAGAGCCATATACCAACAGTACTTCTTGTATGCTTTCCTCCAGTTATAACTTGGAGAAGTGTGAGATAATAACTTTTGACTCTTAAAAAGGGCACAAGAACTTTCAATTTCCCATTGAATAAGCTCCTTCCAAAGTTTTTATGACAACTTGTTCTGTACGAAGTGCCTTGGCGAAAAAAATAAAATAAAAAAGAAATAAATAAAAAATACATTGTGCCCACATCACTCTTTACTTAGGCAGTGCCATTGCGCTGCCTATGATTCCAAATATATAAAATTCATTAAGCTCAATGTTCCCCATCAAATGCTAGCAGCCTCAAGAAATTTGGCTGATTTTCGTAAAAGGAGGAAAACACCCCCAGAAGATCAAGCTATCTTAATGAAAATCAGACCATTAGCTTCATCATATCAGAGAACCCCACTGTAAAGGTTTCAAGCTACTATCTACGAAAATAGGAATTGTGTACTTTCTGGCAGAAGAAAGATCACGGGTGCGTGTTTGCTTGTTTTTTTCCCAGGGGTGATCGTATCAAGCAAATGGTTCTAGAAGTCGGGAGAGGAATCATTCGAAGGAAAATTATAAGTTCTGTTGCCCTTTTGAAGTGACCAAAAAGGTTGGAGGGCCACTAGTCCTTTCCCCATCCTCCGTTTTACCCAAAGTCATTCAATCAAAATTTTGAGATAGTCATTTTGTTCTGCTAAGTTGAAAGGTCCACCGTATGCCTCTTGGGATGATATGATCCTGGCCCCCTCAGCCCCTGGGAAAAGGGTTGTAAGTTACGCAGTTTGCCCATTATTCAAATGTAGTATTTGCTATTAGGTAACATACAAAAGCCTTTTGGGGGAAATTTTCTACGGGGGGAGGGGTGTTTTCCCCGGATGAATTTTCCACCAGGAGGAAAGTTCCTGGGGAAAATTTTCAGATGAAATTTTACACGGTTGAGGGGAGGGAAGGGGATTTCCTCGATTTTATTTGAAAAATGGACACAATTAAATTAAAAATACAAAACAAACTTTTTCACCTGAAAGTAAGAAGCAACACAATAAACTTAAAACGGACAATATTATTCCGTATATAAGGGGAGCTGTCCCTTCTTCAACCCTCGTCCTTTATGCTAGAGTTGGATTGTTTGTACTGATTCTTATGAAATTAAACACAAGGGCCGTTGAGTTTGAATGAGTAATATTTTTACAGAACTTTAAAACTTTAGCGTAAAGAGTGAGGGCTGAAGAAGGGGCAGCCTTTCTCATATGCGAAATAGTTCATGTTCGTTTTATATTTTAATGTCGCTATCTACTTTCAGTTGAAAAAAATAATCCAAACAAATCCAATATGCTTCTTTATTGTTTTTACTTTAGTGCTTTACCATATTTGAATTTGTTTAAATGGGATTTTTCCTTTCGTTTTTCTCTCTATTTTCCGTGTAGCGTTTGTTGTGTTTTCTTTACAGTAGCCTATCTGTTTAGGCAAGTTTTTTTTTCGTTGATAAAGGCTTCCGAATGTTAATCCGAAATATTCGACTTGAATTATTGATGTGGGTTAAAATGTTTTTTTTTATTGTTTAGCGTCTTAGTAAAAAAAAAAAATACGTCTTTTAATATATTTTCGTATATATTTAATATTTAATATATATTTAATATAATATAATATATTTAATATATTTTATATTTAATATATTTTCACACTTTACAGCTAAACACAAGGATTTATAATAGGCATTCGACGAATTAAACCCTAAATAAGGTTCAACTCCTATTAGAGTCTAAGCAAATTCTTGAGACTTTTTGTAGGTTCGACAAATTTGTATAAATAAGATTGAAAATTACATAAAGGCAAGGATATAGACACATTTGAGGACAAGGACGCCGGCAGAAAATTTTCCAAGGGGGGGGGAACACAAAAATATCAGTGGTGGTTGGGTGACAGGAAATATATTTCAGGATTCTTTTTTCGTAAGAATAAGTTTATTTTTAAATACTTTTAGAAAAAAATTATCTAATAAAAAGAACAATTAAATTGCATGCAAAATGAAACAGAATACAGTAAATTTTAAACCACAAGGATGCCTGGCAATGGGATCAATTTTTTTAATCAATAATATATTTAATTATTATGCATTTAATCTTAAAAGAAAATCAAACTCAAACCAAAATTACAGAAATATTGCTTCCGTAGATTATAACAGAACTTGTCTTAATGCAAATTCCGACGGCTTAAAATAGTTTATAGAAGGAGTAGAGATACTCAAAAATCATCCTGCCTGCATAGATACCACGTTTCGATTTTATAATGGCCATGTAAAATGTACCTCTTTCATAACAGGACAATTCTCCCCCTCGAACTTAAATCCCTTATATATTCAGACATTAAACAAAAATAATAGAATAGCGAAAGAAAAACAAAATTTAAA
>JAQQPU010001464.1:48708-81679 GCA_029168905.1 Artemia sp. Kazakhstan ARC1039 | reverse complement strand
CTATAGTCATCAGATGGCCCAAAAAAAATCCTATAAAAAACTATTTTTAAAGAGTTTATATTTCAACTGATTATCTCTTAAGTCTGCTGATTCTAAGCAATGTTGTCACTTTAAATATTGCTATACACATTTTTTAAATGCAATATAAATTGCGTTCAATTACATTTTGTCGATGATTTACCTCTGCTGGAGCCCTTTCTCCAAGTTTCTTGTGAACCCTTTCCAATTCCTTCTCAACTTCAAGTTCAGCAATCGGCTCTCTCCAGATTAACTGCCCATTGCTTAGCTCTTCTACAAACAGGTATTTTGTGGGAGATACTTCTTTCTGCTCCTCTACTTGGAGACCAGACAAGAGCTCAGTCAGTTCTGTTGGAACCACTGCACCACTCCAGGGAGAAGGAGGAGGTTTAGGTGGTCGTTGTAAATCATCTGCCAGAACCTCATTTTTGACCGATTCGTCAAAATCTGATCTCTGCTGGTTATTGTTGGCAGGGTGTAATACATCCTCTGTTTTTTCTTCATTCGGCCTTGGCATTTCCTGGTCAACTAATTCCGATACCAAATCAGGTACAGCTGGTTCTGTTTGCTTAGCTATATCTGGAGTTTCGTCAAGTAGTCTAAAAAAGAGAAAAAAAAACAGCTGGTTTATTTTAAACATATTGGATAACGGGTATAGATGACGGGTGAGAACACAAGAAGTTTTATTAAAGGAACCAATGATTCAGGAGAAGTTTGACCTACTGTCGTCCAAAGCAATTATGTTGAGGCCTTTCAAAATGAGTGCTATCCTTACAAAACGTTTAACATTTTAGTTTCTCAATTTGATTCTAACAATTAATAGCTTGCGTGATCGCTCGTATTTCGTACTTTTAATTGCATAAAAAGGACATATCGCGGTAGTTACGAAAGTGACAGCCCTTATTCTTCTCCTTTAAGGGATTAATACCGATTTTCACATGGCTTCTGGACCCAGGTTAAGTCCATGTCTTCCCCAAAGAGTAACTTCTCTTATTTCACATGGGCTTCAATAACAACATACACTGTCATATGTTTGTTGACATTGTCAGTTATTGCAAGAGATGCGATTGCAAAAAGTGCCGAAAGCAAAAAACACTAGAAGATTAAAAATTTATTCAGAAATAAGCTAAGTCAAGTTAAATACTTCATATTCATGTCTTGTTACTCCAATTTTAAATACTACTACTACTACTGTCAACTCGCTATAGTACCAAGCCGGCTGAGCCAAATGCAGCGACACACACTCTTCCTCCATACCAATATATTCAAAGCCTCTCTATCGCCTCCCAAGAAGTTTCAGTTTCCTTTAAAGGCTTCCTTACAACATCTTACTTCCCATTCTGGGACGACAACTGCTTTTCCTTTGGCCATAGATCTGAGACGTGAAGTGCGTGAAGCAGCAGATAGTGTCTTAGGGTGGAAAGTTGGAAACACAGCCAAATATTCAACTTTAAATCAAATTTCTTTTAATCATTTTTCTTTGTTTTCAAGAGTAGACACGATGGAGGCAATTATTTTGGAACGGAAGAAGATAAAAAAAAAGAAAAAAAATGATAATTAAAAGAAATATTCAGTTTATTTACTTACGACTAATTTTCCTTTCTTACTATAATCCCGAGAAAAAAGTGAAACTCTACGTTAATACACACGTATAGTCCAAGAAAAGTAGAGCTGGACAAACGAGAGTTTTCTTTTCGCCCGCAATACTAGCATGAAGTCATTTATTAGATTAAGCCATGACTGGGCAAACAAAATGCGGTTTAATATGCATAAACCTTCCAAATGAATATTTTTTTATGGTTTGATATTAAGAGTATTCTCTCTGGGTGAGCACCAAAATTTAAAGCCAAGCACGCGTTGAAAAATAGGTGTCAGCATAAACAAAAATTTCTAGGCTGACTTTTTGAAATATACGAAATATACGCTCGTAGATACTTTTCCAAAGATTTCAATCTGCAGTTGAAACTGACGCTGACCTTCAAAAAGAGTGGAGAAGGATAAAATGTCTCATATTTTAGCATAAAAATATGTTAAACAAAACTTCTACAAGGAGCGTGATCTCAGCAAAGGTTTATCTTTTATCCTTTTTTGTCTAGTTTTACTGAAATATTTGGTTTAGCGTCTAACATAATTGTCTTCTTCTATGAAGCGCAGCATGAGGTGTGAAGACTGGAACCAAAATTTTGTTGAAGAAACTATTTACAGAATACTTTATTAGGGTTAGGTCAAAGAATGCGAAAGCTGTCCAGCCTTAAGAGTGGAAGAAATGGTCTTACCTAGTGCATACTTGTCTTTTAATCATCTTTTTTTATTCTTACAAAGACATTAGGAATATTCGAAATGCCAATATTTCCAGCAACAGAACACGCAAGCTTACCAAATCCGCCATCCCCTCTGTCAAACTGATTGACAAGGCACTGGTTTTTCTGCCAGATTTCCCTTTAGTATTTAGCATAATGTATTTCCGGTGGTGTCATCTGTCCGCAATAAAAAACTAAAACCATGGATGTTGATATCAGAACATATTATCATGCTACAAACTCAAGGGTACGTATACTCTTGTTACTTTTTTCCCCCTCTTGCTTAGTCATACAAACGTGTTTCTTGTTAAGGTTGTTCTTTCACTAAGTTTCATCCTGAGACTATATAACCTCTAATTAAAGATTATAACCTCCAATTTCTAATAAATACATATATTTAATTTTCATAAGTCTCTGTAAGACTTTTAAGTCGTTTAGACAGCTAAAGTCCATCTTTCTTCTTTTTTAATTGTTCTGCGAAACATTATAACCCCAAAGCAGTTATTTATACAGTCAAAACTACGGTTAATGTCTCAAGACCCCCCCCCCCCCCAAAAAAAAACGTATACTCATATAATCATAAAAACAAAATAAAAATACATTTTTTTTACATTTTTTAGAAATTGTATTGCCCCCCCCCCCTCCGTCCCCTGAACAAAAATCCTAGATGCACCCTAGCTATACTGAATTTAGAATTAAAAGATTGGTAAGCAGACGTATCAAAATCAACCAATATTACTAAGTGACTTTATCGTAGACATATTTAAGCACGGTTGAAAATCTTCGCTGGTAGTATGGAAAAAAGCACGTGCTTCTTTGGGCTCGCAAAAACACACAGAACACGTTTTTTTGGGCTCGAAAAACAAGTGTTGACAGCATTCTACTATAAATAAACACGTTTGTGTCCGACAAGCAATTGTTTACTCTAACCTACTACTTTTTACTACTATTTGACTGAAACGGTTGACTACTTATCTACTATTTGACTTCTATCTAAAATTCGTCCTCTGCTGGAAAAGAGTTTCTACCACACTTACTGGATTGTGGGATACTTTCAATTTGTTCGCAAACAAACGATAGCGCCATATTAATAGTACATTCAAACACACTGGTAAAACAATTTCAGCCTTTGAAAAACAGTCATGAATGTAGCTAATACAATCTCTTCAAGGTAGTAGTACAGAAATTGTCCTCTAGGATATTTTTTTTTTCTGAAGGATCCTTAATTATCCTGTAGGAAATTTCCCAAAATAAAAGATGAGATCGGTTAAGATAGTTAAAAGACATGATTGATTGGTTAATGATCAGTTAAGCCAAAAAGATAGAATTAGGCCTTTTCGTAATTACACGTCTAGACATCAACTTGGTATTGGGATAGCAGATTATTTTTTTTTCAAAACCGAGTCCAATAGTTCGAATATTTCGAACTGTCAAGCAAAAATATTCAACTTCAGTTATTGGGATAGCAGATTTTTTCTTTTCCAAACTGAACCTAATAGTACGAATTTTTCGAACTGTCAAGCAAAACTATTCAACTTCAGTAATTTGGCCCTCTTGTTTGCAGGTTTACATTTTTAAATATTTTTTTTTAACTGATCTATCTCCTCCGCCCTCCTCCTACCCAGTAAATTCTAAAATCCGTTGCCTGTTCTCAGACGTATAACCAAAAAGCACAAAAATGGTGCAATAAAAACGAATTTTGTGTCAACTGCAAAATAAAATACAGGCATATAAAAGAAACAAAAACGCGCAAAGGAGAAAAGGAAAGAGAACAGAAAAAATGCCATTTTTTTTAACATGACTTGTATTTTAAACAACAGGACAGGTGAGCCTCATTTGAAATGGCTGAATATAGGAGATTTCTGTCAGAGAGATATTAAAAAGATTAATAATTTTTTTTTTGCAGATTTGTAGGTACTCCTGTACTAAACGGATTCATTAATATACTGGTAGTTTGGTTAATGCTAATGAAATAGGATGAATATATAATAGTTTAGAAAAAAAAATTGGGCTATATATTTGCACATTAAAGCATAAAGGTAAAGCATAGCATATAGTATTACGTAACCTAACCTAACCTAGGTACCTTTCCCCCCCTTAAACCCCAAAAAAACAACAGTTTAAATATTGTATACGCAATGAAAACCACGCTATACATTGTATTACTCTATAGCGGTGTCTTGAATTACCCCGTCAAAAATGGTTTTTTTGTGACTGGTTTCCATTGCAGTATATAAAAGAGTACGTTTAGTACAGGAGTACCGATTTGTAATACAAAATATATTAGTTCCTATTCACTACCTTCATGAAATACTACCCTAATTGACATTATTGATATAATATTTTGCAAACATTGGAAACACAAAAGAAAGAAAAGGGAAAATGAAAGGAAAAATGAAAGAAAGAAAAAAGCAAAAAAGGGGAAAAAGGCAAAAAAGGAATAGAAAAATGTCCAACTCCCTGCTTTCATCACTAACATATTATGTTATTTAATGGAATGTTGCAATGAACTGAAAGATCAATGTATATTTTTAAAGAAACACAAAACGAAAATGAAAAAGGGGTAAAACCGAAAAGAAGAAAAAAAAACATAATCTAACCCGCTGCTTTCATCACTGGACATTTCAGGTCCTTTTTCATTTTCTTCATGGAATGTTGCAATGAATTGTCCAAGGTTTTGATAGGCTGCAAGTCGGACCCACCGGGATTCATCACGGAGAAGGTTAACAAACAACGGGGAAAGTGTGTACCATTTAGTTTGCATTCCAACACAACTTGCAACAACAGTAAAAACTTCTGCACAAGCTTTGCGAACTCCCCACAAGTCATCGTTGCACATACGTTGAAGGTGAAGTAACTGAAAGAAAGAAACATTTATTTCAGACTTAAAGGCGACTGATTTGCTTTCAAAAGAACCATTAGTGTAAGGAGTACAAAAAAGCTATGATATTATTTCGCATTATCAAATAGTTTGGACCTGATTGGCCTGAGAAACAAGAATCAAGGCAACGTATCACTTTTCGTTTGACTTCGGCACTGGGTCTAGCGCATTGTCCTGTATGCCAGAGGCACTTAATCTTTACCAGAATTGTGACAAATTTTCAAAATAATTTCAGCTTTCTATTATGTCCGCTGACCGACAAGGAGGGGTGTCTAATAGTTCTAGATTTTGGTGGCTAGTTGACGAGATTAGGAGGTGGGTGCTGTTTCCTTTAACAACTGAAGGATACCAGTATATGCTGAAAATCTGTTCATAAATTCCAATGACGTCTATCAAATACACTGAAATTAATGATCCAATAACACGTTCAATAAGCGATAAGTCTTCTTATTTTTTGAACAGTTAAGACAAACACAAAATTTTTGTTCAAACAAATAGCTGGGATTTTGCAGAAATTCAAAGGAATAGCTGGGATTTTCGCAGCAATTAACCTTGAATTACAAGACAGGTCTAAACAGAAGGAGGGATTCACCCTCCTCACCATTGGCTAAAAGAGAATTTGCTCACTCTGTATATTACCGACTGCTTGACTTAAAAACTTGTATTATACTAAGAAAAAGCAGAAAATAAGGTTTTTTTTTCAAGGCTATAATGGGGAAAACCTTCCTGATCAAAGGTTCCCAAACCTTCTTGAATTTTCCCTTCTTTTGACTGAGTACCGTGCGTGGGTTAGTGAAGTGCATAACTATTGTAAGGTGAAAAAAAAAATATTTGTTAAAATACACCTTACTGGACGATACAAAATAATTCTTAAATTAAATCGGCGACCAAAGTAGTGGCTTAGGGATTTTTCTGTTCCCTCAACCCCTTACAGCCCTAAGTTTATATCCAGGATGACTGGGATGGAACTGCATTTTTTTCTCTCTGATCTATACAAAAATGTATGCACTGGAAACGTCTAAATTTAAGAAAAAATAATAATAATAAGCGATGTCCCTTTCATAAGAGCTAACTGAAACCATAAGACCTGTATAGGGCTCTTTTTTGCTCCTTACAAAAATAACAGCTATGAAGAGCTAAAAATAAATTGCTAAGAAAAATAAAAGTTGCCCTTTCACATAATAACTCTTAAATTAGATAGGTGGTTATTGAAAATTGACTGGACTTGGGGCCCCCACTTTGAGAGTCATAAATGCAAAAGAAATGAAAATTCAGACTGCTTTACAGGAAACGGAAAGAAATTTGAACTTAAAACAAAAGAAGAAAACAAGTGTCATTTCTTTTAATTACACAAGTAGTCTATTTTTTTATTTGCAATCATAACCTTAACACGCTTTTAATTGAATAGTAGAAAAAAACTTTCTTGACTAAATCGAAGCAATTTCATTAATTTACTAAAAAAAAAGATCGCAATAAAACAATAAACAACTCCTAAAAATATTAGGTGATTTCAGCAAAAAAGAATTCCGAAAATTTTAATATCCTTGCCTTATTTCCCAGCTTCAAGGACAAGAGAATATGCCATACGAAGCGAACTACTTTCTGAAGACTTTTGTTTGCAAACAAATCAAAAGAAAATGGCGGTATAGAAAATCAAGAAACAGATGCAAGCCATACATTTTTATATATTTAAAAATATTTAAAAATATCTTTGTTCATCACCTCATCTACCACCAAGGCCATATCCAGGATTTTTTTTTCAGAAGGGGGTTTTCCTCAAAAAAAAAATTCGGGTGCGGGGGGTTACACAAAAAAAAACTCATAAAACGCATACAAAATGTTTATATCCATTTTTGTTAGGTTTTTACGAGTCAGACAAACATTTAGGGGGGGGGGGGCACCCAAACCCCCCTAAACCCCCCCCCCTCTGGGTACGGCCTTGTCTACCACATCAGAAGTGCTAGAATTTACACCAACTACTAAGCCTTAAAAAACTTCTTTTTTTACATGAGAAATGTACACGATCGAATATCTAGGAAATAATCAAAATTTGTCCTTAACAAAAAAAAAAAAAAACACATTACATAACTGACCTAAAATAAATTCGAAACAAGTTTCGTAAGATACATCCTTTAGATCAAGTAGGGTGAACCAAGCTTGTATCTAAACAGATATAAGCTAACCTTGGTTTTGGAAAACAAGTTTCCAAAACACTTCTATTTTCCTCCTCTGATTAAAACATTTCAAATATAAATCCATATCAAGTACACATTAATTTTTATGCAACATAGAATTAAAAAACATATTAAGAAATAGTCGGTTCCAAACTGACCGCTGCTGCTGATCTTGCAAGGGTTATTGACAAGAGAAAGACAGGAGTACTTACAAGTTCCTTTTCGACTATATCTCCCCCAACTACGGAACACATTTCCCCAAAACTGGAGGCACAAATTTTGCGTATCTGCATAGAGGCATCATTGCATAAACAAATGTATTCTTCAAGAAAGTGTCTTAAAGTAATATCTCGTCCTAACAGCGGTGATATCCGACACAGTAGCTGAAAGAAATGACAACATTAAATTTATAAGATACAAGGAATCTAGAAGAAAAAAGCTGTAGTCTATGAAGGATGAATTCAATACATTCATTGATTTCCATATGTTACCGTGAATGTCCGAAATTCCCTTTTCTCTGCTTTGATTCAATTAGCTTTGCGAGTCAGCTTTTTCAGTCTTATACAAGCTATGATGGTAAAAGTTAAAGTTAGGTTAGATTATGTTAGATTAAATTTGGTTATAAAAATCAGAAATGGGTTAAAAACCTAACTTAAGCTAATCTAAACCAGTCTAACCTGTCATCATCAAACCTTGCATTAAATACAAATAGTTGACTGGCAACGGTGACACTAAATCCAAGAAGAAAAAAAGGCATTTCGAACATTCACCGGTGAATATTGACATTCGCGACAACATTAACTATGCGATACTGAGTTAAAAAATCTTTGTGGTATATTTCGTAAAACTGGGAAAGTGAACGTCACTGGCCAGTTATTTCCTGGTTTTATTAAATATTCTGTCGGTTTTTTACTGTATTCGGTCATGTTGATTCAAACTTTGACATCAGCTTTTCCTTATCAGGTACAGCTACTTTCTGACCAAAGCTAATTTTTGCAAGTTACCCCCAAGAATACACTATCAAGTGATAACTGTTAACGTCCTTTCTTCTGCTTTTTTCCCTGCATGGAGCCAAAAAAAACGTGTCTTCCTTTCTGTGTGGAAATCACACAACTGACTCGAGGATTCAGTTGCAAAGGCTTAATAATATTCCACGTGCTATGTAGTTAATCAATTACATTCTTGTAATTATATGGTTTATTTTTGTTAATTGTATAGAAAAGACAACTTCTAATGAAGGCGTTGTTTTAATCAACCTGACATATTCTGTACATATTTAAGGCTTACATATCAAAAGAGAGAAACAACTGATTTTCCAGACTATCCATTTATTTTCCAAAAAAAACGACAGTAACGACTATAATTTTTACATTGTCAAAATTGTTGGTGCCAACCGAAACAATAATAGTAAATATAGTACAAAACGTACAAGTACAATAAATAGGGACTTGCTGCCTTCCTTCTCTTTTGAAGACATCCTCGCAGTCTGCCATGATCTTAGAAGTCTCCAGCTGAGAGGCTTTCCGAAAATATTCCAGAGGACTGGAGTCTATTTACCGATAACACGAAGTGGAACATAAAATGTATTCTACTGCACAACACCAGCACATTCAGCTCGACACCATTTGATTACTCAACCAAAATGTTTTAGCATAGATTCACAATTTTATGGATGTCAACATGTAATCTGCGTGGCCTTCAAAGCCGTCAACTTTATCTATGGTCACTCGAAGCGATTATACAAAATAGCATTGCTTCTTATGCCACTGGGATGTCAGAGCTGCCCAAGACAACTGGGTAAAAAAGTGACCAGCAAAAGGCACCCAAGTAGTCAGGGAAAGAGGTGCTATTCTTTATTCTTCATAGACAAAGAATCACCGTGGAGCCGTTGTACCTGGAGCTAGGCTTAACAAAATAGCTGAAGGGTCTTGACAACATTTGAACATTTAGAAAAATGCCTGGATCAAGTAAAAAAAAGTATTAAAAGAAAAAAGCCAAGATTTACGACGAGCTTCAGATAAAGCGACTCGTTAATGATGACAGCCTCATCAATTTAATTAACAGTACTGAATGATAGACTGGGATATCGTTTATCCTAATTGTAAGATCGTTTCTCGACAAAGATAAAGCCAAGTATGCTGAGTTAACAAAAATATCTACAGTAGCTACAGATACCTTGATGGTAATATGAATGAAGGACTTCATTAGCTGCAATGTCGTACAGACCATTGCCCTGAAAATACAAGTGATATTTATAAGGAGAGATTCCAGCATGTTTTTACACCAACTTTGGCATAAGCTATGTTTCATAAGTAAATAAGACGAAAAATTAAATGGGTTACTAACTGAAGAAGAGGCATCCATGACCAGCAATTCAAGCCTTATATAGAAGGAGCAGAACACTTTCCTTTATGGACAATTGTTTTTCGAATATAAAAAGACTATTCTAAGCAGCTTAGGGCAATATCATAATTCTATGGTATATCGACGCTGGCTATACTATTAACTCACAGCCGTTTGTTTTTGAGTCTTCATTTTAGCAAAATCAAATAATGAAAGCCGTAGATAACGGAAAGATAAAAATAAAATTACTAGTAATTTTCTGCTATCTAAGTGTATCGGCAATTTTATTTTATTTTAGCAGAAACCCTGTAATTTTCATTCAGTAATCAGCTAGCTACTTTTGGAAAAAAATTGTTAAAGACATGACCTTTGAGAAACCAGGATAGCTTTCAAATGAGACCTCAATTGCCGTTTCCGTAAAACATGTAAGCACCGAGATCACATTTAAGATGTGATGATTTATTACAGGCTTTTTGAGTTATATAGTAGACCAGTGTTCTTTCACAAAACGATCTGCAAGAGGTTTTCTGCTGATCCTTGCCAAATTTTCTTCGAATAGTGTAGCCGCTCCTCGACTCAGACCCCGTTTAGCTGATGGAAATAGAAGCCCTAGTTCACAAGAGATTCCAAAGACGCTATTATTCAGTTCAAATAAAGACTAATATAGGATCTAACTTAACTTAGACCAGTGAGAACAAAAATGCGAGACATTTTCAGTTTGGAGCCAGCTATCTTACGATCCTCCAATTTGTCAGCTTAAGTAAAAGGAGAAGTAAGAAGAAAAGAGAATGCAAAGACAAATAGTTCAAAATACGAAATGGCGATCTAGTTCATTGGATGTAAATCAACGTGAAACAACATATGAAAATAATGGTTATCAATAATTTAACCCTATGTGGTCCAAACCTACTTTGGACAAGTTTGGTGGTTTTATTCAGTTGAAGAAAGAGGCACACAAAAACCATTTCAAATTTCGAGACACCAATGGGTATTTTCTGTGCATGCTTTAAAATACACAGGCAAATCCTCGATGATTAAAGCTAAGGCACATTTTTGCTCAAAACAACTTCCCTGCTTCACCATAAAAAGGATTATTGTATACACACCTTCAGATAAAAATAACCAATGAATTCTAAATTTCTTCAGTTTTCTAAAATGTCTATGGAAAAAGAAACACTGGTTAACACTTTCTGGGGAGTTTAAAACCGGATTGCTGAGTTATTAAACTGGAACTTTTGCAATACCCGACGACATTATAAGTTCATAAAAGACTTTAGTTTGTTCAACAATTGAATGAAATAAATATCCTCATTACTCAGAACCCTTTTTAGATAATTAATATGATAGATAAAAAGATTTCACTTAATGAACATTTACCTTGGCTATATGCATGACAGTAAGTATTATTTTTTTACTTACTAGTCCCAGCTAAACTTGGATGCATCTTACTGTGAGTTTTTATGTCAGTCTTTCCCTTCATTAACTTTACCGTGCGGAATCGAAGTGTTTATCAATAGAAAGGGTTCTTGTGCGACTTTTTGAACTGAGTGACGTAACTTCTGCGAGAGCAAAAATCTTATTTACAAGAGCCATTGTCAGAGGAACAATAGATGGGAGATACATATAAGTGGCAGACGTTTTAGTCTTCTTGATCGTCTTAATATTTCGTTTCATCAATAGTAGAATGGATACATTCAAAAGGAAACTGGCTCTTTCTAATAGTTTGAAAAAAAAAAGAGCACAATGAAATACGAGCATATAGTCAAGGACGAACGACTAAGAAAGATCGCTAGAAAATGGTTGTCAGGCTTCAACGAGCCAAAAAAGGTTTGAATATGGAATCTAGGGTAAAAACAAGCGCTGAAAACGAATATCTGGTGGCACATTCAAAATTCCTTGCGCCAATGGCAAAAAGGGTGTATTTGCAGAAATAGGAAAAAAAGATTGGGTATATTTTTATTCTGGGGAGGTTTTATTCTGGTAGAATATTTTTCACTGAGTGCAATTTCAGATCCAATTCCACTAATGAGGGATTTCAAGAGTAGGGGAGTATTATCTCTCCACTCTACTTTTCAAATTTACCTTCCCTTAATTTGCAGTTGCAAGCATTAAGAATTTACGAGTTCTTCAACTAATCGACATCAGAGGCAACGCTATAGGGTCTCAAAATTTTGATTGTATGTGTTTGGGAAAATGATGGGCATGAGAGGGGGCTTAGTTGCCTTTCAATTACTTTCGACTATTAAAATGTCCACTAGCCATTTCAATTTCCAATGGAATGAGCCCTTTTTGAAGTTTCTACGACAACGCTTTCTATAAAATCCTTATATGCCCCAGGGCATAACTTAAAACCCTTGCCCTGAGGGCTGGGGGGGGTGTCATCCTTAAAGAACCAATTTCCAAAACTTTCAACTACGCTGAACAAAATGGCTACCTAAAAATTTTGATTTTATGTGTTTGGGGAAAAGGTGGGCGTGAGTGAAGGCTAGTTGCCCTCCAATCACTTTCGAGATATTAAAAAGGGCACTAGCAGTTTGAATTTCCCCATTTCAATTTCCAATCGAATGAGCCCCTTTTGAAGTTTCTACGGCATCTCTCTATGAAAACCTTATATGGCCCCAGACCATAACTTATAACCCTTGCCCTGAGGGCTATAGAGGGGGGGGGGGTTGTCATCCCCAAAGACCTAATTTTCAACTACGTTGAACAAAATGGCTGTCTAAAAATTTTGATTGGATGTGCTTGGGGAAAAGGTGGGCGTGAGACGGGGGTTAGTTACCCTCCAATCACTTTTGACTATTAAAAAGGGCACTAGCCTATTGAATTTCCAATCGAATGAACCTTTTTGAAGTTTCTACGACAACACTTTCTATAAATATTGTATAACCCCAGGGCATAAATTACAACTCTTGCCCTGAGGGCAGTGGGGGAGTGTCCTCCTCATAAAACATAATTTCTATCTGGAAATCAACTACGCTGAACAAAATGGCTATCTCAAACTTTTGATTGGATGTGTTTGGGGAAATGGTGGGCGTGGAAGGGTGTTTGTTAGTTGCCTTCCAATCACTTTCGACTATTAAAAAGGGCACTAGCCACTCCAATTTCCAATCGAATGAGCACTTTTCGAAGCTTCTACGACAACTTCTTCGATATGAAGTGCCCTGGTCTAGAACAAAAAAATAATAATAATAGATAGATGAATAATTCATTGGGCCAACATCGTTCTTTACTTAGGCAGCGCGATTGCGCTGCCAATGATTATTAAATTTTTTTCCAAAGGTACTTCATATTGAATGGGCCGTCGTAAAAACTTCAAAAGGGGCTCATTCGATTGGAAATCGATGAGTTTTACTGCCCTTTTGAAGAGTCAAAAGTGATTGGAAGGCAACGAACACCCATTCCACACCCACCATTTTCCCAAAAACATCCAATCAGAATTTTGAGATAGCCATTTTGTTCGACGTAGTTGATTTCCAGATAGAAATTATGTTTTTAAGGAGGACACTTTCCCACAGCCCTCAAGGCAAGGGTTGTAAGTTATGCCCTGGGGGCATATAAGCTTTTTATAGAAAGCTTTGTCGAAAAAACTTCTAAAAGGGACCATTCGATTGGAAATTCAAAAGGCTAGTGCCCCTTTTAATAGTCGAAAGTGATTGGAGGGCAACTAACCCCCCTCTCACGCCCACCTTTTCCCAAAACACATCCAATCAAAATTTTGAGATAGCCATTTTGTTCAACGTGATTGAAAATTCTAGAAATTAAGTCTTTGAGGATGACAATCCCCTCCCCCACGGCCCTCAGGGCAAGGGTTGTAATTTATGCCTTGGGGGCACATAAGGTTTTATAGAAAGCATTGTCATAGAAACTTCAAAAAGGGCTCATTCGATTGGAAATTTAAATTACTAGTGCCCTTTTTAACAGTCAAAAGTGATTGGAAGGCAACTAACACCCCGTCCACGCCCACCAGTTCCCCAAATACATCCAATCAAAATTTTGAGATAGCCATTTTGTTCAACGTAGTTGAAAGTTCTGGAAATTATATCTGAGCATGAACCCCCCCCCCCCAGGTCTTCAGGGCAAGGGTTATAAGTTACGCCCTGGGGGCATATATGGTTTTTATGGAAGGAATGCCCGTATAAACTTCAGAGAGGGCTGATTTGATTGGAAATTGAAAGTTCTAGTTCACTTTTTAGGCGTCAAAAGATATTGGAGGGTAACCGGCCCCCCCCCCACACACCCTGTTTTCCTCAACGCATCCGATAAAAATTTCGAGATAGCTATTTTGTTAAAAATAGTTCAAATATCATGTAACAAAAACTCCAGTGTCGACACAACACCCCAGGGCCCGGAGGCAGGCGTTGTAAGTTATGCCCTGGGGGCATATATGGTTCTTATGGAAGGAATGCTCGTATAAACTTCAAAGAGGGCTTATTTGATTGGAAATTGTAAGTTCTAGTTCACTAAGAGTCAAAAGAGATTGAAGGGCAACTAGCCGCCTAACGCCCCTTTTTTCCCAAATGCATCCGATAAAAATTTTGAGATAGCCATTAACTTGAAAATTGTTCAAAAGGCAAATAAAAAAAATTCAAGTGTCAGCACAAACCTCCAGGGCCCGGGGGCAGGCGTTGTAAGTTATGCCCTGGGGTATATATGGTTCTTATGAAACAGATACTCGTATAAACTTCAGAGAGGGGTCATATGATTGAAAATTGAAAGTTCTAGTTCATTTTTTAAGAGTCAAAAGAGATTCGATGGCAACTAGCCCCCCGCCCATACCTTCTTTTTCCAAACCCATCTGATGAAAATTTTGAGATAGACATTTTGTAATAAAAAAAATAGTTTAAAGGCCGGATAAGAAAAACTCGGGTGTCGTTTTTATGGAAGGGATGCTTGTATAAACTTCGAAAAGGGTTCATTTGATTGGAAATTGAAAGTTTTCGTTCACTTTTTAAGAGTCAAAAGAGATTGGAGGGCAACTAGCCCCCCCCCCCTCCCCCCATCCACGCCTTAAATGCATCAGATAAAAATTTTGAGGTAGACATTTTGTTAAAAATAGTTTGAAGTTCAGATAACAAAAACTCCGGTGTCGACAAAGCCCCACATGGCCCGAGGGTAGGCGTTGTGAGTTATGCCCTGGGGGCATATATGGTTGTTATGGAAGGGATGCTCGTATAAACTTCATAGAGGTCTCATTTGATTGGAAATTGAAAGTGCTAATTCATTTTTTAAGATTAAAAAGTGATCAGAGGGCAGCTAGCCTCCCTCCACACTTTATTTATTTTTTCCCAGGCGCACTTCATATAGAAGGGGTCGTCGTATAAACTTCAAAGGGGGCTCTTTTCAAAGGGGGCAAGCTTTTTTCACTTTGATATTGTTACTTTCATACCAGTTTTGATACTTTGATGACCATTTGAGTTTTTTTTAAGTTTGATTTTGAAATAAGGAATTTTGAAAGAAGGAATTTTTAAAAACTTGAAACTTTTTGCAATCAAAAACGAACAAAAATTAATTTAAAAAAAAAGTTTCCAAAAAATAAGTTTTTCAAAAAAAAGTAAATGCCATAATTTAAGTTCAGCAGATACAAATACCTGTTAAAATTCAAACTTAAAACGACTAGAAACTACTATTAAAGAATAAATGAAACCCAAAACGAACAGAAACTAAATAAACAATCATAGGAAAAACATACAACAAGTAATAATATAAATGAATAAATAAATCTTATAGCAAGTAATGCTTAGATTGAATAGGAAAATCAAGCTTAAAATAATAAAAAAAAATATTTTGCTGTTGAAGTATTTTCAATAAGTACAAAAGAAAATATTTCTACTAAAATTTGTTTTCAGTAAAGCGCCAATGACGCAGTAGGTTTTATACTTTCACAGTGAGAAGGAGGCGATACTCAAATTCTTGTTTGTAGTGATTTTTG
The DNA here is from genome assembly GCA_029168905.1 of Artemia sp. Kazakhstan ARC1039. Lineage (NCBI taxonomy): Eukaryota > Metazoa > Arthropoda > Branchiopoda > Anostraca > Artemiidae > Artemia > Artemia sp. Kazakhstan ARC1039. Next base: position 66,034 of record JAQQPU010001464.1, on the reverse strand, counting down.
TTCGTTTCAAGCTAGATTTGCATATTCAATTTAAGTTTCACTCGTTTTAAGATTTATTTATTCATTTACATTAATATCTATTGTATGCTTGTTTGCATTGATTGTTTATTTAATTTCTGTTCGTTTTAAGTTTCATTTATACTTCAATAGAAATTTTTCTTTTTCGTTTCAAGCTGGATTTTCATATTCAATCTAAGCATTATTCGCTTTAAGATCTATTCATTCATTTATATTATTACTTGTTGTATGTTTTTTGCTATGATTGTTTATTTAATTTCTGTAAGTTTTGGGTTTCATTTATTCTTTAAAGAAAAATGTAAAAATGTAACAAGAAAAATGAAAAAATGTAATACATAGGTAATAGATAAATGTAATACAGACGTCCATACTGAAATACCAACTGAAATAATTTTATGGTACCAACAATCTAGTGCTTGTCTGTCCCCAATTTCTTCCTAAAAATGTTTTAATAAAAGTTGCTTAGTTAAATCAGGGTTATTCAAATATTTATTATTACTTTAAGAAGTTCAAAGAATTAATTTTAATCTGTATCATTTGAGTATATATTGAAAACTTTCTGCGTGGGATAGATTCTAGCACTAACAGTGGACTGAAACAGCTTAAAAATATTCTGAATTTTGAAGACATTTTATATGCTCCTTCAATTTTTGAGCTCAGGAATTCTGTTTGGGCGCTTTGAAACAGTGTAAAGTCTACTGAGCTAGACTTCCTGAGGGAGGCCAGTGGCTTGCGTGAATGGCCTGAAAACCCGATCTTCGAAGAGGAACGTTGCTTGTATGGGTTATTATCGACTTCATGTCACTGGTTCGCCAAAAGCCACCAGCTGAACATGAAACCGTTGAAATCTAAGCCATGTGACTGCTTAAAGCCGTTTTGAAAGGGATACCTGAAACAGCAAGTGAAATTCATATCATGGGTGACAAGTATGACGGACTGTTTGGTCACACTGATCCAAATGGTGGCAGCATATGTCTGAAGAACTGAAGTGGGTGTCACCAGTTACGTGGCCGCTGCTCGACAGTCTACTCTTTCTTGACGAACTCAAAAATTGGAAACTGGACAAAGATTGTTGCACATATGAAGAGCAAAGCAAATATGATGAAAGCTATTTATTAAACATTGGAAGCAAATGGAATTTACGATATAAGCAGCTTAAGTACTGCCAACACCTTGCGTATATGGCTGTCTGGAGGATTTGAAGACAGGATGAGAGCTGTATATTCAAGTCATGATGTTGATTCGTTCAGTTTCAAGGAATTTCTGTGTATCACACATTAGGAAGCGGACACCAGAATGGCTCTGCACGTTGCCTTTTGCTTCAGAAACGGCTTTGAAAGGGTGACTATTTGTGCTAATGATATTGATGTAGTTGTGATACTAGCGGACCAATACCCTCGTCTCCTTAACATTTTCCTGGGGAAAATGTTGTGCCTCAGCTACTTGTGAAGTTTCCAAATTATTATGTCCCATTGATCTTTTGTTCCAGAGAACGCAGAAGCAAATGTTGAACTCCCTGGCGTTGATTTACTGCATTTTGGGATGTGACAACGAGTTACTTTTTCTCCAAAGGAAAACCAACATTCTTAGCGTCCACCAAGGAGAGCGGTATGTACATGGAGATTCAGTGTGCAATACAGAAGTTGAAAGATGAAACCTTCATGGAAGCAAGTATGTTCTCCTTCCAAGATGTTACAAGAAAGCTGATGATCAGCGCTTATGGAAGGAATCCTAATCATTCATTTTCAGCAACCAATTCTGCCCCTGATAAGATTCCTCAAACCTTCTTTAGCCGTTGAAGCCTGTGATGTTAGAATTTCGTTGGCTGGGTCCCTGACTATATAGTGGCATCAGGGTCAACCTTTCACTAGTTTTCCTAACCAAAATTGTGACTGGTAACTGCGCTGCAGTGATCTTGAGGAGAGGCGCCCCTCAAAGAAGTAAAGGCCTATTACACGATATAGCATTTGCAATGGATTCTGATTAATGGATATTGCTAGTGGGTTTGGTCTTTTTTTTTTTAGGCTAAAAACCTCTTCCTAGCTAACTTATTTATTATGGGTTGCCTCCCCATAATAGCATAATATTTGCAAGCATGATCGTATTAATGGGTAGGAGGTAATAGACTTGAGACTGTCTGTGCGGGATTTCTACTCTTGCAAATAGAAGAGCATCGCCAAAGGTGGAAAACCATGTTATGACCAAGATGGGCCTAGGATTGCACAAAGCCTCCAATACTCCAGCATCTGCTTCAGCCTCGTTTAGGTTTGGTCTGAATGAATTGATCCACCTTAGATTCCATTTAGCTGAGAAGACAAGGAATATTTTTGGTGAGCATAACGATTTTTTTTCAAAGTTTGGCTCCTTTTATGATTCAGTAAAAGAGTATATTCTGACGTATGTGCTCTGTCCCCCCTAAACTTCAAGGTCAAAAAGATCTATTCCTCTTAACCCATGGATGACCCCTGGTCTTCTAAAAAGTTAGAGAAGAAAAAACAATCTGTGGAAAGCTTGTAAGTCAGCAAATCCATCTTTGAATGCTGCACGTCTTCAGCGAATCAAACTCTACAGGAATGTTTTTAATTCTTTATGCCGGAAGGCCAAATTCCTTTATTATTCCAAAATATGCTCGGATTGTGGGAAGCATATTCGAAAAACCTGGCAAGTGATCAATCCTCTCCTCAAACGTTCATCTCCGGCTCCTTCTATACCTCCAAGTCTCGTGTTGGTGATATGGTTGTTGAGGGTATTACATCTGTTCAAGAAGATTTTACATCATAATTTGCCAATATTGGGAAAATTACTGCTTCTTCAGTCAGGTCTTCACAGTCACAACCAGATTACAAATCTTATCTTGGTCCGCCTTGTCTCAAATCGATGGTGTTATATCCTGCTTCTGATGTTGAAGTAGCCAGGATTGTAAATAGCTTGAAAGGTTCTTCGTCGTCTGGCCCTGACTGTATTACAACTATGGTAGTTAAGTTCATTCTTCCTTCAATTATTTCTGCATTGACGAAGCTTATAAATCTCTCTTTTCAAAATGAATTTTTCCCCAGTTCTCTTAAACGAGCTAGAGTAATTGTTGTACATAAACGTGGACCAAGAAATAATCCAGCCAATTATCGTCCTATATCTTTGCTGTCTGTTTTCAGCAAAAATTTTGAAACCACCATGGATTCCCGTCTACTTGCTTTTCTAGAGGCTATAAGATTTTTTCATGATTTTCAGTTTGGCTTCCGAGACAAACATTCAACGGAGCAAGCATGTGAAACTTCTGCTATATTCCTAGATGTCCGTAAGGCTTTTGATTCTTTAACTCATGAGATTCTGCTGTATAAGCTATCACATAATGGTGTAAGAGGTTCATGCTTGGTTTGATTCCTATTTGTCAGGTAGAACTATCTCCGTAAATTCCCTTTCCCGCTTTTCGTCTGAAGTTGAGTTTGACGTTCCTCGAGGCTCTGTTCTTGGACCGTTTCTGTTTTTGATATATGTTAATGACCTTATAGTTGCGGTTAAGAAATAAAAACCTACAGTTTGCTGTCGCCCATGTCATCCTGAATATTTCAATGCTAGAAAAAAATCCATCCTTTTCGCAGGATGTGGACACTTTCGTTGCTTTCGCCGATGACAGTACCATTGGTACTGTAGTAGGAACTGAGTCCTGAGATGCTTCCCAGAATAGTTGACCTCTTTGGGAGAGCCGTTTTTTGGTTTGATGCAAATTGCCTTGCCCTAAATGTTCAAGTCAAGTTTTTTAATTTTTTTCCCGTATTTCTCTGGCGTGCCCTGAGTTAACTAATATCCAGCATTCAAGGGAATCTCTCAGTAGACCTAAGAATCGATATGTCCGATTTCTCGGTATTCTTCTCGATGAAAACATTTCATTCAAGCATCATATTGGACTAACTATATGAAGATCTCAAGGAGTCTTGGAATTTGGGGAAGCTAAAACGCAATTTTTTCCTGGATCAGTTTTAAAAATTCTGTTCCATTGCTTAGTTCAGTTCTACGTCTCCTAGTGCCCTACAATATAGATGTCAACTTTCTCTTCTTTTTTGAAACCACTTTCTAAGCAATATAAGGCAAAAAGGTTTATACAGGAAACTACAACTAACCCAACTAGTCCAAGACCATTACTTGATTTACAGTCTCTCTACATTCTTTCGTGTGCGTCTTTCACTTTTCATCAACTGCATGGTGATGTTCCCACAGCCCTTCAAACTACTCCTTCTTTCGTCACTGATAGGTCTACGCATCATCTTCGCAATTCAAGGAATATTAATATTTTATTTACTCCACCGGTTAGGTCTGACTTTAGTCCATTAACTACTTGTCACATTGTTTGGAATAGCCTACCTGAGTCAGCTCAAGAATGTCACTCGTTTGGTAGTTTCAAAAAAATTTTAAGAAATTTTTAATGTCTTGAGTTTTCATGTTTATTATATATTTTTTTATTTTTATTATTTTATTTTATTTTTTTTTGGGGGGGGGAGGGGTGACACCCCTTCATTAGAACTAATTATGTATTTACCTGAAGGCTAAATCAGAGTTGGGATGTTTTGGGATTAAAATTCGCCTTTTGAGGCATCTGCCCCCCCCCCTAACAACAATCTAAACAGACTTTTACTGTAGAGCAGTGGTACCCAGCCAACTTTGGACTAAGTCCCACCTACGCATTTCTAAAATCCTCATGCCCCCTCGTGGTTTTTAAATTTTTTTATTAAAAATTGCACTTGCATCCACCTGAAGGAAGCTTAAAAGGCCAAAGTACCGCCGATGGGAAGGGGTGGCAGGGGGAACGCCAGCCTAGATTTAGAAAGACCTTGTTACATTTGTTTAATAGCTGTTTTGTATTTTAGCTATGTTCTAAATTGAACTAGTGAGATTGAATGACTGATCGCTTGTATTGTTCACCTCCCGTGCTTTTGTTTTTTCAGAGCCATTAAATAGCACTGTTACTTTTCTTACTATTATTTTTTACAATTACTTTTCAACGACTTTGTTCTGAAATGTTACTTCTGTCCTCATCCTGGAGAATCTTAAATATACCGATAGTAAACAACCTTGTTTTAAACGTGTAAAACAATTCCTCTCCTCTGTCTTACCAGCTGTCATGATCTCTGACTAGGGTTCAGTCAAAAACTAGGCGTCAGTTCGTCCGTTTATCTTTTTTGTTGTTTTGATTCCATAATCAGACTGAGTAAAAAGCGAAAACAAATTTTAGACTTTTTTGCGGTGAAGATCCGGAAGAAAAATGAAGAAACTTCAGTGCAAGAAACTGACTATAATGTCAGTGCTCAAAGTGTCGAGTTACTGGACATGATTTCCCCTACTAGTGACAATCTTTCAGAAACAAGCGGAACAATAATGACCCAGGTCAGCATGAAAGAGTGGTTGACTTTCCCGAAACCGTTGCAGGTTGCAGTAGCAGTTGAGATTCTTTCAGGTATCTCTACACGTCCCGACCAACCAGCTCAACCTAGTCTTGAGAGATATCTGGATTCTACTTCAACGGAAGGAAATTCAGTGCGCATTACATCAAGACTTACGAATAGATTGAATACTGATAAAACTTAAGATTCCCTGTTTTGTTTTGCTTACTCCCATTTATCTAGTGGGGCTCTAAGGTCTGGGGAGACTGCTGGAAGGGCTTTCATCGAGACAGAATTTTGTAAATGGAAAGACAGTTCTGGTCTATTGAAGCAACATGATTGTAGTAAAAGACATAGGAATTGTATATCAGCATGAACGCAATGTAAGATAATTAGTACTGATACTTCAAAGATGCGTAGCGAATGGCTGAAGTCGGTCCAGATCTCACGAGGTTCAAGAAAATAGAGATCACGTGCAGTACTTTTTCGCGCTATTTGCTTTCTTGGCCGCCGGGGCCTTCCTTCGAGGGTTCGTGACGAATCAGAAACATCCGCAAACTGGGGTAATTTCGTTGAACTGATGGATGAAATATCTAAAGTCGAGGAAAGCTGAAGGCCAAGTTACGGCACCGATTTAGTCACTATTGCAGTCATCAGTACCAAAACGACGTAGTTACACTGATAGGAAATGCCTTGCAGCAAGATATTATTTCAGAAATAAAATCAGCTAATTACTACGCTATTCTTGTTGACGAGACAAAAAATGTTTACAGAAAAGGAAAATTAGTGATGCTACCCAGGTACATATCAAATGGAAAAGTAATGGAGCAGCTAGTCGGCTGCTATTGCTTGCAAATACTAGAAGCCGAAAGCTTATCCACCTCAATTTGCGAAACTATAGAATGTTTTTTTTTTTTTAGATTTGATGTTGTGAGTTGTCCAATGTTATGACGGCGTATGTTATGACTGGGGAATCCAACAGAGTTCAAGCAATGCTTTAGGAGAAGGTACCTCATGCAGTTTTTTTTTACATGTCACGCCCATAGATTACACTTGGTTTTGACTGATTGTCTGAAAAACATCAGGAAACTTTCAGATTTTTTTTTTCTGCGGTGCAAAGACTTCACGTGTTTATATCATGCCACAACACTTGAAATGAACTATTTGTGGAATTCCAGTGTATTATCGGGCAAAAAGTTTTGGAGCTTGAGACGACTGTTCAAACTCGCTGGTTTTGCGCAGGCCGCTCTGTCTCAAAGGTGAAGGCCAGATCCGGTTGTATAATTGCAGTGCTAACCGTAGTCTCTTGATAGTTCTGACGGTGAGGCAGCGTGAGAAGCAAAACGATTACTTGAAAGAAATAGCTCGGCCTCTTTTGTCTCAACTTGGCTTATAATGGAAAGTGTTAGCTGTTGTAAAGTGTTTGTCAGAACAACTTCATACAGAAAGTTAAATGATTTATAAGGTACTTGCACTAGATTTTGGGACATACGAGACACTCCAAAAGCTGAGAAATGATAACAAAATAAGAATTTCAGAAAAATCATAACCGAGTTCATGGTTATGAACTATCCAGAAATCCAGAAATCCAAGTCTCAGAAATCCAAAACCAGTGCTCGGAACAAGAGTAGTCAAGGCATTTCCACTCGTCTCAAAGACTTTTAAATTCAACAACCGGTAAACGCAACATCAGTCACCCAGTTCAATCAGACTCCGGTAAACTTTTGTACTTCGAGGTGATACCGTTTCATGAGTCTGACAGACCGACCTTTCATGCAAAATATGCCTCTGATCGACACTTTATCCAAATTCTACCCTTCAGGTTCTGATTTTCTCGAATCTTTAAAAGTCGAAAGTGTAATGTGTCATTATCAAGTGATTCTTGATGTTGATGACTATGTCTTAGAATCCCAGCTTTCTGGTGCAAAGTTGCATCTTTCAAAACGTGGTACTTTTAAAATGGATCTACCCCGAGCTATCAAAATGTTATCCAACCTCCCAATTACCAATTCCGCATTGCTAAAAATTATGAAGCCAGTTGCTACTTTTTTTGTGACCACTGCCAGTAATGAGCGATTCTTCTCGGCATTAGAGCGTGTGAAGAATTATCTGCGATCGACAATGGGAAATGACAGACTCAGTAATCTCATGATCGTGACCGTTGAAAAGAGGAGGCACTTGATTTGAATAGATTAATCGACGATTATCCAAACAGCAAAGTCACCACTATCCCTTGTTTTAAGTATGTTAGCTCAATCTTGTTCTGTTGTTCCTGTCTTCATTAAAAATGGAAAAAAAATCCTTACCCCACCCCCTATATTTTCGTGAATTGGCGCCAATAAAATGCCACCAACTTGGTATCATTTTCGGGTCTTCCTATAGTCATATTTTATACTAATGAAAAATATTGACTGAATACAACACCTTTTATACAATGGCTAACGTCACTGCAATACTATCATATGTCTGTTGTGCTCTTTAAATGCATTCGAATGTGATGTCATTCACATGAGTTTTTTTTTTTAATTAAGGCTCAAAAGTGTAGTCAGTTGAAGGGTGCATGTCCTGTCCAGGACCCACCAAAACATTGCCATGTCCCACTGGTGGGGCATGCACCTGATGTTGGGAATCACGGCTGTAGATGTTTAAAGCTCTTATCTATAAATGTTTGGTGTATTTTTTTCTTTTTTTTACCATAGAAAGATCTTGGATGTGTGATCACTTTCTAGAAATCACAAAGAACCAGAAATCAAAAAAGCTCTCTCACTTTAGATCTATCAGTCACTATCAGAAATAAGTCACTTTAGATCTAAAAAAAATGACTAGAACTCTCAATTTCCGACCATCCTTACCATAAAAACCCTAAATCTTGACAATAGGCAATTTGCATATATTACAGTCCTTGTTCTAGGAGCTGAAAAGGGGGTTGTCAACTACGGAAGCCTGGTTATTTGACCTTTGGACTATGTTGTGAACAAAATGGCTATCTCAAAATTTTGATCAGATGCGTTTGGGGGAAAAAAGTTGTGGGCGGTGGCTTGTTGCCCCCTAATTACTTTTGACGCTTACAAAGGACACTAAAACTTTTAATATGCATTCGATTGAGCCCCTTCCGAAGTTTATACGGCTACCCCTTACATATGAAGTGTTGCTGAGAAACAAATAAGTAAGAAGTAATACATAGAGCCCTTACAGATGAGTAGAACTTTCAATTTTCCTTCTAATGAACATCCGAAATTATCCAAGGGAAAAGTGGGTGGGGGGGGGATTTTGCACGGGTGGAAGCGCGTAGACCCAAAAACGATATTGTTGTTTCATAGAAAAATTGGTGATTGTGTTAGAGCAGTTAAACATGGACATTATGAAGTCACAGTGTCTGATTCCTTAGCATCCCTAAATATGTCTATTGGTCATAGCATGGCTTCTACTAATTTTCTTCACATTGCATGAAAAGTAAGGAGTATGCGGGACTTGTCTTCGTTAAGGGTTAAATGTAATAGGCAGATTCCCGCAAAATTGCACGACCCTCTAGTTATTCCTTATTGCCTGGTACTCGCCTTATTTAGATACGTCTATTTTGAGTAATAAAAGAAGTATTCGGTCGCAATTTTTTAAGGATATGGAATGTGCCACCGTGATGTTTTTGCTTCTTTGGAATTGACATGTTAAGGATCAAGATTCGGAAAACCGCCCTTTTGGCATTTCTTACATTAGACATTAGCTGACACAAGGAAACTGTTGGTCTAAAACATTATTCATAGCTATTTCCCTTCTACAAACTCAAGAATAACTTCTATGCCATTTCTTCGTCTATAGAAGAATTAATTATCTTTAACTTCTGCTGGAAATCTTTTTTCATGTCGCTGACACACTTCCAGAGATAATAGTTGAGTCCACTATCAAGGCGATAGGGATATACCCCACTGAGGCCCCATCAACAAAACACAGGGAACTGTTATCGGCGTTTCTGACCGAATTTCAAGATGGACGGGGATTATAAAGGAGTATAATCTATTCTCAAGATATAACTTACCAACGAAAATGTCCTTCAAATAAAACACCAGAAAAATGCACCGCCTGAAGTGGTTATCAGTAACATAATGTACTAAAAATACGACAGAGATCGAGTCTTTGATTGACTCTGAGGCTGAAGAATTTCTGCGCCGCGAAACATTGGACTTATTAGGTAGTTTATTTGAAATACATACATCATGTATTGATGATACGTCAAACAAACTTGGATTTCTCAAAGTAAAAAAAAAAAAAAATTGAAAAATTTTTTGGTTCTTTTAATTTTCCTCTTTCGAGCTGAAGCAGTCATATATCGTGAAATTTGACCAATATCATTATTTTCTTTAGGTACATTTCTTAAGCGAAGTATCTGATCGTGTAAGTGAAAGTTGTACATTTTGTTGACAGAAGTCTACTTCTATAACTAAACATATCCAAGTTATCCATCTACCTTAACATGTGTTTAACTACCTTTTTAGGTTCTACATAAGAAAGGGCCATACAAATCCCTTTAAATAGTTTGAAATATTTTTGCTGAATTACGACTAAATAAGAGCCCTTTAAATCACTACCTGACTAAATTCATCGTTTCTTTCCCTTTCCATCCTTCTCTTATTTCATCCTCTAGTTCTAAAGAACTTAAATGACTCACAATTTGATACACTCATAATGCAATTTTCTAAGAATAAGAATAAAAGAAATGGTTGCTAACCATGATTTTTTTTTTTTTCAATTTGACTAAAATCAGTTTATCGTACTCTTCGGAATGTTTCCATGCTGAGGTATACGAGCATACACGAAAAAAAAAACATAAATTTTCACCACGAGGTAGGATTGCTGGAGATTCGGCCGAACCAAAGAAATGAAAAAAAAAATCGAACAAGGGTGATCCTCCACCAAAAAAAAATCGAAGTTTGTTGTTGGCGTCTCATGCGGTATTTAGTTAACATGTGTTTTGCGTAATCTTTTCTACGCAGTTATAGAAGTTTTAGTCTAAATGATGGAACCTAAAGAGAAAAACCTTCGGGGCACAATTATATAACAGGGCTTTTCTTTTTTTTGTAAGTATTGCGTCTAAATTATTACGAATCACCGGGTTTTCGAATTCGACGGTAATTAAAATTCATGTTCAGTCCTCTTCAGAGGTTTTTCTTCCACTTCACTGAAGTATGTAAATTGCGAATATAATTTACACAATTCAAGGGTACACCTATCATTGTTACTTTTTCTAAGTCAGGATCATGCACAAATTTTCTCTCAAAATTAATTTCCCCAAATCTGAATACTTCCACTGAATAGCTATTTATTAGGCTGTGGTTACTACTGGAATTATTATCAACAACAATGGGATTTAAAAAAAAAACGACACCAACCTGCAACATCACAATACGACAAGAGGGGCGGCGTTCGGAAGTTTTCACTAAACGATGAATCTCGTGAAATTGGCGCTCATCAAAGCTGGCTGTGATACGGAATATATAAAACGAATCACAACCGTCTTGATGCGAGCCAGCGTCCGAAACGCTCAATACAGTCACTTGAAATATTGAAACACTTGAAATATTGAAACACTTGAAATATTCACAAGCAGCACAAAACACTTCATTCACTTTTAACAATGTTGAAAGATTGCATCCTATAAAGGAACAGCCAAGTTCACGTGCACGGAAAATATGTTCAATGGGAATACACTTAAAGGTGAAATGGATGTAAGTATGAAAATACAAGAAATCGAAAAAAAACTCAGATTAAAACAAAATTAAAATATTCATATTATTACAAGGAATACAGTGCAAATTTAAGTTTTTCGTTTTTCATGCGGCACAAAACATTTTCAAGGTAATTATGACTTTTAAACAAACATATTTGACAAGCAGATTCGGACTCTCATTTCTGAAAGCTGTGTTTCATACATGGCATGCCTGATTCTACCTAAGATCAATAGGGATGGACAAATTATTCATGTGCCCGTACCTTTTCATAGAAGAGGCAGGGAGGAAGGATTCCCAAAATCAAAATGAAGGTTCCTCGGAGCTCAAAAATAACTAAAATAAACCCTTTCAATTTTAAATTACCTTTAAAGGGTTGGGCCAGCATGTACATAATCACGTCTATGTAATAGTGAGCGTATAAGAAACGTGGAGTGCTGTAAAAAATCTAAAACGTTTAAAAAATTATATATTTCAATTATATATTATTAGTATAATCAAAATTGATCTTCCTTATTCGAAGCCCTAAGTCCCTGTAAGACCAACGATTATTTTGTGAATATTTAATATTTATCTTGTGACTATCCGTATTAATTCTGACATCTATTCAATATAGTAGTGAAGATAATAGATGGCTCTCGCGTATAATCCAATTTTTTCAAACATTCTCTTCTTTTCTCTTAACTGCGTAGTATTCCTCGCAAAAGAGAAAACAGCGCTTTAGAAAGTCAATAAGAGGGGACAAATCAAACGGGTGGAAACAGAAAGGGAGGTAAAATCTCTTATTCTAAATCAGCCGGGATAAATTCAATGACGACTTGAAAATGAAATTTGTTCCGTTAGAAATTATGGGGCTGGTTTTGTTTTACGGGTATTAGACATCCAAACCACTGTGTCTTTGAACCGAATTATTTAAAAAATTAATCATTTATTCATTCTAAAATATATTAGCTGAACTTCAAAGTATCAATATTGTCATTTAGAACACTTATTAAATAAAATCCAAATAAGAAACAAATTAAAAATCCTGACATTTTGTTTAAATTGAATCCTCGCCTTATAAATTTTATTCCGTAAGAAAACTTTTTTAAAAGCCATATTCAGCATACTGATGAGAATTACATGCTTTTAAAGGTCAAAGTCTCTTATCGGGGGGGGGGGGGCATATTTACGCCACTTCCCCGAAATAGACATTTGCATTCATGTCTTTTTAAACCTCGGGAATGTGAAATCCAGCCTAGAAAATTAGGACACCTCAAGTGCGCTTGGAACATTCAGGGTAAATATCTACACATTCCCCCCCCCCCTTTTTTTCAGAATACCAAAACATACTATAATGCATGAAAATGCATACATTAGAGTAAAAACCGCCTTTTCCAGTAGCAGGTCCTACAATCGGAATAATACCCAGGTCGTCCCTAAAATTTTAGGGGTTCGAGTCCTGGTGTCACTCGTTATTTGGTTGGAACGGGGGTCAATGGTGTGACCCTAAGCTCAGCCAGAGTCGACCCAGCTCTAAATGGGTACCTGGAGAAATCTGGGGAGAAAACACGGGAAGCATTGGATGATTTGCTTCCAACAATGCATTGCACTCCCGACCGAAGGCATTGAACCAGGAAATCGGTACCTGTGCAACAGAGACCATTGGTCAGCATTCAAAAGAGTTTAGAGGTGTTAAATCACGATGAAGAAACCAAGAAACACCATGAATATTTTAAAATTGACCCACACTAACTAATCTATATTTTATTATTGTAAATTGAAGAAATGCAAAAATTAGCATTTGAACAACCTATAGAGGTGGTGAGTACCTCCCTCTACCAAAATATATCAGTTCCTAACTATAAGTCATGAGCTGTTTTACAGTATCATGCAAAGAATACCTCGTATTTTTTCTCCTCCTTCGTAACCGCTCAAAATTTTGGGAAGAATACCCATAACTTAAGTGAACTCTCAGACCTAAAAAAACGTCCCGTTTTGACTTCAATGTCATTTTGTAATATTTACCGTCATTTCAATTTAAATGACGGCAGTTCTTTGTGCCCCCTGCACCCCCTGACGGGAGTTCATGGATGATCCAAGCGGACGCACGCACTCCGGGCGGCGAGTTTTCTCTCAAGCTTTGAAATACTGAGAATTTTGGTATAATTTCAAACTTTTTCATATAATTCATCTGTTCGCTCCTCCACCCTCCCCCCCCCCAAAAAAAAATATTATAGTGGGAGTGCGGGTTTTGATCTATTTGGATACCGTTATTTTCCTGAAAAGAATCGAGAAAACAGAATTTTCTAGTTCGTTTAGCCCAAACCTAACCGTCACAATGATTCCCTCCTATTTACAGATCAATAGACGATGACTTTAGCCCATCCAACCCCCTATATAAGAGTCTTGGACCTATTGCCATATATTCCATTATCACTTTATTTACGTGGTTCTTTTTATGGGCTAATATTTAGAAAGAATATTATATTTTATCTAATGCCATTTTTTTTATTATGAAACTTTAAAGAAAAAACTGACAAATAAATTTTCAAATGTGTGAAAAACTTGATACATCATAATCTAAAATTAACATATTTGTTAGAATACAAATATTATGCAAGATGCATTGCCTAAAGGGTAAGAAAATGTGACGTTCGCATTTTAATATGAAAATAAAAAGAAATCATATTAACTGAATCACAAAAATTGGTGCTAAAGGTCCGACGAAATCGGCAAGGCCCTTCCGCTCATCAAAGCTGGCTGTGATATGACAAAAACAAACATACTCACAACCGCTTTGTGAGCGCTAGGACTACCCTTCTACGTCCCAGCACCAAATTTATATACAAAAGGAGGGTTTTGAATGTTTTTTTATTATTGTAAATCTTTAAAAAAAAAGTAAATCGCCATCGTCGCGTACACGCTTTACGTTGGCGATTTTACGCTTTCATGTTATAGAAAAATCAGATTACTTATCGGTGATGAATATGAAAATGCAATATATTTGGAAAAATTCAGATGAAAAAGGAGTTATAAATTTACCGATAAAAACTTTAAAACAAAAAAAATAGACCGTGACGAAAATGTGATACAACGGAATAAAACCCAAACCATGTTTATCGGACTTTAAACAAAGAAAAACGAAAAATAAAATAATTAGTAAAAAAAAAAAAAAAAAATTGCTTACTTGGAAATTACGTATTTGACAGTCTTTAAGCTAAAATATGAGTGAATGGAAATATGAAATGCGGGTCCAAATCAATTTTATATCCCCTTAACTAAAAAAAAAAAAGAAAAAACTCTAAAAAACAGTAAATGAAGCAGCGACTGGACAAAAAAAGCAACTTAATGAAAATAACATGAAATGTTGAGATCAAAAATATCAAACAGGCTTAAAAAATAAAACGGAGAGGGAGCGTGGCAAAGAATCGCATCAAGAATGGCTGTGATATGATAGCAACTACAGACCACACCCATTCCGACGCGATACCTCCCACTCTTTCATTCACAAAGCAATAACAAGCTTCATAGCCTGAAAATCATGCACGATATTGTCAATTCAAAGGTTATTAACTTCTCCTACATCAAAATGAAATGAAAGCATATTATAATGCTTTAGACAAAATAAGCAAGGGCAATGTGAAAATGGACGGGAGGGCTATGTATGGTAGATAAAAAAAATCATAGCTTTTTTGAGACGATGAAACAAAAGTATGTTTAAGAGCGCAAGATATAGTAGCTTAACGTTTTGTTTCCAATCTTGCAAAGCCGTAAATTACAGACATTCGACAGGGGTTCGAAAAAAAAAACCAGGAGCATAAAGATTAGGTACAGGAAAAAAAGTGCATAACTCCCAAGTTAGGCACCTCAGATCTTCACAAATATCGAGTTCAATCTCTTCAGTAATCGAGTCAACAAAATCTAAAAAAAAAAAAAAAAAAAAAAAAAAAACAATAGGAATGTTGAGTTTAGTTGTAACATAGGAAGATGCCAAAATCTGAAATTCACTGCGTTAACAACAGGTGACAAGGGAAGCCAACAAAAATGGTATGGAAGTCAACTGCTTCCTACTTTAACTAATAAATTCTTTAATATTTCGAAATAGCATGACATGTTTTAAATTTAACATGTTAAAACTTAAAGCCCCCTCCCCCATTCTCACCCTCAGAGCTTTTGTAGGCCAATTTCCTCAGGTCCCATGGACAAGTATCAATACCATCCATGTACACTTATGCACAACTTCTTAGAAAAAAGGGCAAGTAATCGGTAAAATGGACTACGATCAAAAGACCACAAGAGCTAAATCAATAGTCCCGCTGACTCGTCAAAGCTGGCTGTGATACGAACTAAATAAAACGCACCACAACCGCTCTGACGAACAGCAAAACTCATAATTCCAATTCTGGGAAAAAAGGAACCGCTTAGTTGCCTACTGATAAAGCACTCAAATATCAAACAAAACCAAAATCATGGGAACCAAATATCTGACCGCAATAAGTGGGAAAGTTGTAGAGTTTCAAGCGAAAAATCTGTGCATCAAACCTGGCTGTGATAGATATTTGAATTACTATGACAACGGGGTTTAATGCCAGGATTCGTGCTTAGGACATCACTGTTTTCTTCACACTTGTAGGCATAAGTGACCCGCTGTCTATTCACAAACAGAAGCACTGAACATACATAATTGTTCAAATGAAGATTCCTTTTTACAATAAATTAATCGCCAATTTGTCTTTTTGAATATACTTTAATTGTCGGAACTCAATATTTTTCCACAAATGCAAATACTAAAAACAACGAGCAGGGGGTACGGGGATTGTAGTTCTTCAATGAGATGAACGACATGCCAATGAGATGCATTTAATACAAACATCTCACTACCCATGTCTTTCAAATCAGCAAAGATAAACAGTCAAGGGGCAATGTTGAGTGAGCCACAAGGACCGAGGAACATATAAAGAAAGTACCTAAAAAGATCAATCAGACAGTCGTCCAAAATCAAAAACAGAACATATACATTATTATTCATGGTATATTAGATACTTTGCTTTACCGATTGTGCCATTGCTTTTAATAACACCATGATTCACATGACATTCAATCTGACACCTTTTTGTCTCTTCTGAAAACGAGTCATAGTAGCATTACGAGTTCTCTAGTGGGTTCCTATCCACTCAGCATGAATAGAGGCATGAAATCAGTCATAATGCTTAGATTTAAAATAGTCTTCCAAATAGGACACCAAAAAAGAAAGATATTTCCATCCAAGTCCTCAGACAGCTGATCAGAGCAGAATGAATTTCCATTTGCCCAGTGGTACAATAAAACAAATCCATAATCATTTAAACTACGACTTTGATAGATAAGAGACAAATTTTCACGCTGATCAAAGAAGCGACTACCTGTGAACCGAAACCTTAAAGATTCGCTTTTGAAATTTGAGTTTTTTTCTTTTTTTAAATAACTTGAAAGGTCACGATTAAATAGAACAAAACAAATGAAAAAATGAACCCTTTCACGACTAATCTTCAAACAAGGGGGGAAACATGTAAAAAAAAAATTAGGAAGATAAAACGTCAAATTTACCCACGAATAGATACATCAAAATAGTAGTGTATAGCATGCTAAGCAAGAAAAAAGGTAAAAAAAAAGATTGTTTTCCAAAGTTTTCAATTATTAGACATAAACTAAGCTTAAGCAAAACATGCTTCATCAATCAGTTCGTGGTAACGAACTGTAAGTAAGGAGCGACCCGGCTCAGTGGTAACCGAAACTCTAGAAAACGGGTTTTTGATACCAATAGATATATCAAAAGAATCAGATTTCAATGCTGATTTCAAATATATAACTTTCATCAAGTTTAGTGCTACCCATCAAAAGTTACGCGCCTGAGAAAATTTGGCTGATTTTCGAAAAAAGGGGGAAAGACCCCCTAAAAGTTATAGAACCTTAATGAAAATCACACCATCATATTCAGCGTATCAGAGAACCCTGCTGTAGAGGTTTCAAGCTCCTATCTACAAAAATGTGGAATTTTCCATTTTTAGCCAGAAGAAAGATCACGGATGCGTGTTTATTTGTTTGTTTGTTTGTTTGTTAGTTGTTTTTTTTCCCAGGGGTGATCGTATCGACCCAGTGGTCCTAGAATATCGTGGGAGGGCTCATTGGAACGGAAATTAAAAGTTCTAGTGCCCTTTTTAAGTGACCAAAAAAAATGGAGGGCAACTAGGC
>JAQQPU010001464.1:35682-45708 GCA_029168905.1 Artemia sp. Kazakhstan ARC1039 | reverse complement strand
GATTTTTTAAAGAGGGGGGAAACATCCCCTACAAGTGAAAGAATTTTAATGAAAATCACACCGTCAGATTCAGCGTATCAGAAAACCCTATTACATAGGTTTCAAGCTCATATCTGCAAAAATCTGCAACTTTGTATTTTTTGCCAGAAGAAAAATATACGAATATAGAAGTTAGTTACGTAAGTTAATTTGTAAAGACATCCATTTAGCAAAAGAAAAGTAAAATTTTTATGCAAATAAAAGCTGCATTAACTAAAAAACGATCAGAAATTAAATAAAAAAAACAAGTTTTTTAAACTGAAAGTAAGGAGCGACATTAAAACTTAAAACGAACAGAAATTATTCCGTATATGAAAGGGGCTGTCCCCTCCTCAACGCCTCGCTCTTTACGCTAAAGTTTGACTCTGTCTCACAACTTTATTTTTTAAAACAATAAAAAACTTTAGCGTAAAGAGCGAGGCGTTGAGGAGGGGACAGCCCCTTTCATATACGGAATAATTTCTGTTCGTTTTAAGTTTTAATGTCGCTCCTTACTTTCAGTTTAAAAAACTTGTTTTTTTTATTTAATTTATCGATAAGGTCTGAAACGTAACGATAAAGGCGTTCACTTATTCTGGTGTTTTAAACTCCTCTGTCAAGCCCAGGTACATTTGAATCTCAAAAGTGTGACGTATTGACAAGTTTCAGAATTCCCGCCAATTTTTCAGCATTGATAATTGGATAATGGCATGTATTGCAAGAAAATTAAAGCTTAGCTAACATAGCAATCTATTTTTGGCTGACGACTGCTGAAAAGACCATTGCTGTATGACTACAAAACACTTCTCTGCTTTTATGGAAAAATACAAGAAAGCATTTTCTTTGTCATCTAAACTTAAGCCAAAATTCCGATAAGGTTTTAAGAAGTTGTAACTAGAGAGTCATTGACTTTGCCAATACTAAACTCTAATCACAATTTCCTATAATCTTTGAATGGTGGTGCTAGTAAAGGGCTGTATCAGCGGATAACACGTAGAAACTCTGTATGATCGGCAATGCCGTATCCAGGGGGGGGGTACCCGGTTTGAAAGCCCCCCACCGGGAATGTTTGACCGAGTCGAAAATAAGTCAAAAATTAGTAAAACCTAGGTAAAAATCAGTAAAATTAGTCGAAAACTGAGTCAAAAATTAGTAGACCCCCCCCCGAAAAAAATCCTGGATCCGCCCTCGATGATCGGATTACTCTTAAGACGAGACACCTCAAACTAAGTAGATGAACAGTTTTGCAAGACGCTCCACCTCTTTTTGGAATGGTCTCCCGAGGGAGATTATCCCAGAAAACCAGTCCCTCGATCCCTTCTAAAAGAGAGTTCAGTACTTGCGTATTATATACCGACCACATTGTTGTTCTTGATCTGTTTAAAAGCAGTTTCTCTGTGTGAACTCGGAGATAATCAGCTTAGATTGAGTAAGATAAACTGCTATGCAGGTATATTTTAATTAAATATTTAATATATAGTTTGTTAGGTATTTGATATAATGTTTTCTGGGTGGCCTACTTTCCACAATTCTCTGTTGTGGTGTCTATAATTTTGTAACTAAAGTCTTGTATTTTCATCATATTTTGGTATATTTCGATATGGTTATCCTAACTTCATTTCTTGAGTGTGGTCGGTATAATATTTAAGTACCGAGAGTTCAATACAGAAATTTATATAGAAAACCTAGGAAAATAGTTGACTAGTAGCATATCAGCGCCTTAGTTTTTAGTGGCCAAGTGACAAAAAATGGTATTTTAAAAAAAAGTGAACTTTAAAAAAGCTTTCACCGCCATTTCAAGTACTAAGAAGGGTTGTCCAGAATGTGCAATCCGACTATGTGCAGAGAACACAAATATTCTTTTTCAAGAAATGGTTTTGGGTGACCTATTGATTCAGTGTTTGATGTATTTACAAGATTTTTAGCCTAAGCCTTCATTAAATACCAAGACGATTTCTAACCAGCGGAATAAAGTTAAATGAGAAACGAAGGGCATTGCCCTTTAACAGAGGCCTAAAAATAAAAACTTATCTCTACCGAATGGACAAACATACTTACTACCTGCTTCAAGATTAAACATTGATATAACCCGAAAAGTATTTGTAAAATACAAATAGAAACATAATCTTGTGTTTGGAATTCTCACAGAAATGAGAAGCGATTTGTACTGAACAGGAAATGGACCTACACGGGAGTTAGTTTCTGAGTCGGGGGGGGGGGGGTTAAGGAATGACGGGTGGAAGGATTCCAGCATCGAGTTCAGAAAAAGAGGTTCGAAAAGAGGAAGCTTTACTGTAAAACAGGTGACATGAGTTAGCTCTTCCGATAATAAAGAAATCTCTTTAATAAAGTCTGGAGGTAAATTTAAAAGCTAAACACTTTTTTACTTTTTTTACTTTGTACCGCATTTAATTAATATAGCAATTGCAGGTTTTAATTTTCTCTACTGCAACTGCTATTTACAGTCTAAAAAAAATACAAGATTTTATTAGCATTATTTTTGGCACCTAGAACACAAAAGAGCTACCTGCGCCGCTAGTCATTTTACAAAGGTAAATAGCAGCTAAATACCCGTACAGGGGAATAAATTTCGACTTCATTGGGATTACCTCCTCAAAAAGACCGTTCTAAATGAATTGCAGCGCTTAATAAAGCCTTTTCTCAACTACTTTTTCGTGAAAAATGTGTCCGTGGGGTGTTATAGTTCAGTGTTTGCCTGAGTAGCAAGAGGATGTAGGTTCTACTTCTCCCACTTTAGGTTATAAATAGGAAATTTGTATCACCGTTTAAACATTGCCTTATACTGTTAAGCAAGCGGTATGCCTGCGTCTTAGTGTTATCGACTTGATAAAGAAAATAGATGTAATTGTAGAAACAACAATTGAAACGAAATTGAATCTTCCATTTAACAGCATTGTGTAAATTGACACCGAATAAGAGACTAGGGTCATACTAGTCCTGTTCTACCCATGGGAAAACTGAAAATCCTTACAAACATCAAGCAGATGTAAGCCACTTCAGATAGCACATATATTCAACTGATCTATATTATATGTTATTCAACTGATCCGACTCTTATTCTAGATCCTTTGGAAAAATCCTAGAAATCTTCAGAAAAATCAACTATCAACATGAAGCTGTAACCATACTTACTGTAACTGCTTCGGCTCTTTGATCTTCAGCTGAAGCAACCTGAATAACATTTAATATGGCAGGACAAACAAGTTTGTCAATATCGCTTATTTCTACCAAATTCTGTTCAACAAGTACCAAAAGTGCAGCATGGCACGTTTTTCGAACCTAAAACGAAATAAAATGTTATAATCTTTGCTGCCTACAATCACATGTTAACAGAACTGAACTTTTCAATTCTCAAATGGATTAACACAATAAAGGAAACTACGAAGAGAAGTGATAAAGTTACCAAATTGCCAGTTTTGATAATGTCTCCCTAGCCAGAGGACAAAAAAACAATGCTTGTAACTTAAAAAATGTTCGGATTATCTCGGGTAAATGTATTCAAATATATCAAAACCAGAACTGGCGCAACATAGTTTTCAAAATGATCACTTGTTATTCAAAGGGATATTTTCCTCGGTAACACTAACGTCCAACAATTATCACTTTCTTTAAAATTCTCATGGAACCAACATTTGAAGACTTTGATTGAAATACAACAAAACAACTAAATGCACTAGCCGAACTGTTTATCACCATTCCAGTAATCTATTATTAGAAGAGTGTAGTTTCTAGCTTTATAGAAAATACCGTAGGCCAATAACAGTTTTAAGTTATAGAGCTACAAGCAGGGTTGCCAACTGTAGTACGAGAGTACTATTTTAGCAAATTAGGAACTGACCGTGGTAGCAACCTGGCTGCAAGGAGATGCTGCACACATACACACACACTAAATTATAGTACACTTGTCTGACACTGGCTGAGTCTTGGATTTCATTCTTCATCACATAGATTATAATTACTCCCTTATCCCTTATGATTACCTAGATTTCTTCCATAATAGAAAGAGATACTTTGACGGCTATTAATCGTTTCGTAAAAATCAGTCATACATGTCGAAAACGGTAACTGCTGTTTCGTGTGAAGCCAAGTTTCTGGACATGTGCATTTCTTCTGGGGTTTGTTATATAAATATATGCGTTCAAAAAGATTATATACTAAAGTATTATCTATAAGATTATAATAAAATAAGTCATAAAAGCACGTAGTATCAAAATTTATGTGACAGAAAATCGCCAGATAATCTTTTCTTCTTTTCGACATTTTGGTTAAAACTGTCCTCTAATTGCAAACAAAAAAACAGCAATTATCCATTCTGCATATAGACTCTCTCTCTCTCTCTCTCTCTCTCTCTCTCTCTCTCTCTCTCTCTCTCTCTGTCTCTCTCTCTCTCTCTCTCTCTCTCTCTCTCTCTCTCTCTCTCTCTCTCTGATGAATTTGAAATTTACCAACATCCTGTTAGAAGGTATTTGATCCCTGACAGTCAAGACGTATCTCCTGATACACCACCCCAATGAAATTTTTGGCAGTGTGCATTCTTATAACTACAAACCTAACTTATTCATTCACCAGTAAAATAAGAACAAGGGCTTCATTCCCCTCTTTATGACCTAAACATAAGAAAGTACATATTTAGTCAGATATTATCAAAACTGCTAGATCCATGCTCAAAGTGGCATCCACTCCAAATGATCATTTCTGTCTGGGCAATATCCCCGCCCCATGTCTACCTAAATAATATTGTAGATTAAGTTGCGCTATTTCAAACTGAGATAGTTTTATTACTCTTATTACTATCATGGTAATTTTAAAAGATAAAAAACAAGAAACTAAATCCTTAAAATATAGCAACGCTGTCCAATGTCTTCAAAAAGGTCTACAAAAATTATGAATAATTTAAAGGGTCGAGAAGAGTGAAGGGTTCCTTTTTTTCGAAAAAAAAAAAGAAAAAATGTCAAGGCAAGCAAGAGGGGTTCATTACAAAAATACCACCAAAGCCCAGAAAAGGCAATGAACATAACACATTCTTCTCGAAAAGGTCGGAAGCGGGTAAGTGAAAGAAAAAAGAGGAAAAACGCATAGGAATGCAGAGCCAAGGGGCATTCTTAATGCTAGTGGACAGGCTACTTTTTTCTGTTGAAAATTGACCGATACTCATTCTTTTAAGGACACATTCAGTCCATAAAATATTAACATATGCTTGAATAATCATCAACTTTAACTAGTGATTCTAAGTTATCAATGTATGACTCGAGTACTGATTATAAGAAAACTAAAACAGAAAAGAAATTGTTCAAAATGTGTGCTCCCAAAATTTCTGTTTCTGTTCCCTATCTATTAAGAGAAGATTAGAAAAAAAATACCTGGAACAAGGAGGAGTCGAGAAAGGTGAACTTCTCCTGGGAAGTTTATCCCTTTAAAACTGAGTATCTAACCTTAAAAGAAGAAGTATGAAAATGCACATCACTCATACACAGTATGTATACAATTAATTTCACATCCGCAAAAGAGGGGGGATTTCGAGACTTCCTTCTAAATTGGTCCAGAGGATTCTAGAAACTGGCAGTTTTCAAGCGTAAAATTTTTTCTTACACATCACATCCTCCCATCTATCCTAAAGGTCGAAACTGCAAAACACCTATTTTTATACCTCACTACCTTCATTACACATATATCATCAAACAAAGAGTATCAGCTCAGAGGAGCGATTTAATGCCTTTCTCTAGTTTATCGAGTATACACGGCACCTCTTCCCTCTAACCTAACCAAATCTCCTGCAGAAAGAGCCCTTAATTCTTTCTATTTAAAAATATCAGTGCATTTGGGGGACAGGCTAGCTACTTGTTGCTATAAGAAAGACCCGGCAGCTAAAACGTTGCTTTGACGCCCTATGCGCCAGTAATGGTTCTAAAGGATCTTTAAATGTATATTTATACACTTTTTTCGCATTTGTGTTGCTTTTCCAGTACTTCATAGTTCTATATTAAAAAAAGCAACTTCTACACGCTTTATGCGTCTAATGAACTTAAAAAAAACTATCTACTCTTTATTATATTTCAAAGCCAAGTCCCTTTATTCGATGATAAAATTAATTCAACGTGAACCAAAATCCATTTTCAATTCTTCACTAGCTTCATGCGACAGCGATATGATTATCATACACAAATTTTTAATGGTGCCACCAAGCGGACTAGTTCGTTATCATCATTTTAACAATTTGTTCCTGAACTGTAGGTTATTGTAAAAAAAAAACTAAGTCTCGTGAAATGACGGCATTATCTAGACATTATTAACACAAAATAATCATGGTTTAAATAATGGACTGGACTCGGGTCTTTTATTTCATCGCATCCTTGAGATACAATCCCAGTAAAACATCACCATTTTCTGTCTTGGTTTAAAATTTTTTTTACACTGACATGGCCCTTTTGATTTACCCCAGTTGGAAGGAGGCTGTCAACCCTGGCTTGGTTAGTTTTGTCCAGCAAATGAATAAAAAGATAATCAAATCCTACTCTACGAGAATGTTAAACAAAAATAAAGAAAAAAACGAAATTCCAGCCAGGGACCCCCTGCCTATTTCCAAAATCCTGGTATACACCACTATACACAAACTGCTTACCTGAGAATTGGTATCGTTCAGTGTAGAGACTAGAAGTGGTAAAATAAATTTTTGAGTCAGGTGTCCTAAATGCTCTTTTGACTCGCTGAAAAACATCGATAGATGTGGCATTTGCTCTACCATACAGTAGCGGACAAGGTATTCTAAAAAAGAAGAGAAAGGAGTCAATTACAATTCACAAAAACTAAGTTAAAGATCTAGCCAAGAGAAATAGAGAAAACAAAAAAAAATATTTAAAAGATCAAGATGGAAGGATAACTTCCAATAGCGCCATAGCTAAAGCACCGTAGTCATTAATTTCATATTCCCCAGAAGCAAGATAGGCGAGTAAGCGTAAAATTACTAAACGACTCCACGTCAGGGTATGGCTAAAGCTTTAATTGTGTTGCGTGGCAATACTATTTCTTTTTCGTGATCAGCGTACCTTGGTAGCGTAAGACATGCAAATTGGAAATTTTTCCAGAATGTGAATCGTCGAACGATAAGAAAAGTTTTAAAAGAAAACTTTTTAATGTGAAGTTTTTAATGTCCACTAATTAAAAGAAAACGAGAAAAAGTCTACTAGTTAGTATAACTAGAAGACAAAAGGAAACTGTCCTAGCTCCAAAAGCAAATTTCTTGGGAAAACTGTGCAAAGTAAGAACTGATGTCTTTTGAAGATCCAGACCCAACATGACCTCAGAAGTGGAGGGAATGAGGAGGGATCTCTTTATTGTTCTCATTAGGATGCATAGCGACAGGTTTTTGAATCCTGACAGTTTGTCAGAAGTAAGGGCAAGCAACTTAGCTCTTCCTTTGGGGATTCATACACATTCTAAAAATTCTTGGGGGGGGGGAGCTAAACTCTTATTACCGAGACATCTACCGCAATAGTTTGTTGGAACTTAGATACCTTGTTGATAAATAAAAGCTAACGCCCTATAATTCTGTTTACGGATAAAACCCTGGCCCAGCCTTTCTAAGGGGGGGGGGGAGTGGACAGGGATGGAACTTCAAATCCTTGTCATCGAGACATCTAGCAGAACAGTACCAAAACTTTAACCGAATTATGTCATAAGTGAGAATAAGTGTCCAAGTACGCTATTTTGCGGGGTCCTTATCCATTTTGGGGTTCCGTTTCACTAGTTAACTGTGAGGTGACAGAATCACTTGATTCTTTTCACCATGACACTTACCAGAACGGGTTGTCGGAACCCAGCCGAACTTGATAGGAAGTATGGCTTTTGGGAATCTGTACCTGAAAAAAAAAACTAACATGGGGGGGGGGGGGAATCCATAGAATCAGCGCTTTTACGAGAAGGGATTGTTTTATATTAGGAAAACTAGATGAGAAGTAAGAGATAATGCCCTAAACATGTATTTGCTGGACCAAGGTCCCTGTTCGAACTTTGTTAAGAGGGAGAACAGACCCTGACTGACCTGAACAAAAGTCAGTTAGAAATAATACTTGATCTGTTGCTTCTACGGGGCTATACAAAACTCAGTAGAAGAAACCGCTAACGCCCTAGCTGTACCTTTCTATTTATTATCATGGTCTTTCTTTGCTAGGTAAATATCTTTGCTGGATCAGACCTCTGTGCGGAAGGGCTATATATTCATCTTCTCCACACCCATAAACGTGAGTATTAGGTCGCAATTAAATTTGACTGGAAATAGCAGTTAGGATATTTCGCGTATTTTTATAGGGTTCGAGTTAAATTCGATATGCATTGGCACTTCTTTTGCTCCAAATCTGTAACCCATGGCTCACAGATGCACAATATTATATCTTACGACCTTGGCACCAGAGATAGTTCTGTTTTATAATGAAGACCGGCAGAAAATATTCTTTCATTATTTTTCATATTGAATATGCAATATTTTTAAGGCTATTAGACATTTATGTCATCGTCAACTTGTGGCTTGGAAAAAAGACCGTAAAATAACTGCGGCCGGTCCTAAAGAAAAATAACTGGACAAACAGTCCAGAAACAACTTAATAAAATCATTAAAAACACAAGAACTCTTTTGCCTAATCTCTTAATTTTATGCGCAAAAAAGGAGGAATGATTCCATTTCTTATTTTCCGCTTCGAAATAGAATAAAGAACTACAGTTTAACTTTCGACCAACTGACAAGAAAACATTCTACAGTTTTTAATTTATTATAATAATAAATATATCCGAACGAGACACAAAGCAGTCATGGAACTTGCTTTTTTGAGTATCACGTTTAAATGCAAGCTTCGACTTTTTCTATCGTAAAACTTTCTTATGATGGTGGTTTTATTTGCTAATATACGGAAGGCTATGAAAAATCTGAAAAATTAAAATGCCTTTATTTGGCCAATAATCCGTGGTGAGATAATCTTACAGCAGGTATGTTGCACGCTTCTTTTTTCGTTCATTCGGCCTAGTTGGTTGTTATCTCATAGTAATTAGACGCAATACATCAGTAACTTTTAAATCAAATTCCTTCTCTGATAAGAACAAGGAATAATAATTCCTTGCACGTCTGCTATAGATACAGAAGAAAAACACTGACAAAACTACAGGTATTTCCAAAACGTCTCTAATCAAAGTTAATCCCAAGGAATTAACTATTAATGCCTGAAGAATTAACTTGAGTGCCAAATGGTTAAAGAATTCATTTTAATTGTTTATCAATTAAAATGGCAAAGAATTAGCTATAACAAAAAAGTACTAATTATCGTCAACGCTTTTCTGCCATATTTCAAAGGGTTGGTTAGCTAATGATCGATCCAGACAAGTAATTTCTAAGACTACATCGTTTTTCCATTTATAAGACGTAGAGGTACGGAAGATGAGTCTTTGGGACCGTACTCCCTCCTTCCAGAATCGTCATGTTTTCATAAAATTGAATAAAAAAAACAAGTTTTTTTAACTGAAAGTAAGGAACGACGTTAAAACCTAAAACGAACAGAAATTATTCCATATATGAAAGGGGCTGCCCCCTCCTCAACGCCTCGCTCTTTACGCTAAAGTTTTTTATTGTTTTAAAAAATAAAGTTGTGAGACAGTCAAACTTTTGCGTAAAGAGCGAGGCGTTGAGGAGGGGACAGCCCCTTTCATATACGGAATAATTTATGTTCGTTTTAAGTTTTAATGTCGCTCCTTACTTTCAGTTTAAAAAGCTTGTTTTTTTTTATTTAATTTCTGATCGTTTTTAAGTTAATGCAGCTTTTATTTTGGCTCACCGTCATTGAATAAGTAAACAAAATTTGCATAAAAATTTTACTTTTCTTTTGCTAAATGGCTGTCTCTAAATTTGGTTCTGACGTAATTTACAAATTAACTTACGTAACCCTAGTCAATACCTTGCTCTTTAAGCTAAAGTTCGAATTTTGTTCCAATTCTTTAAAAATGACC
>JAQQPU010001464.1:0-11930 GCA_029168905.1 Artemia sp. Kazakhstan ARC1039 | reverse complement strand
GCCAAATTTTCTCAGGCGCGTAACTTTTGATGGGTAGCACTAAACTTAATGAAAGTTATATATTTGAAATCAGCATTGAAATCTGATTCTTTTGATATATCTATTGGTATCAAAAACCCGTTTTCTAGAGTTTCGGTTACCATTGAGCCGGGTCGCTCCTTACTTACAGTTCGTTACCACGAACTGTTTGAAATAGCTCTTATGAAATTACTAAAAAATCTTTGGCTTAAAGAGCGAGGTATTGACTAGGGGGGTGAACCCAATCATACACGTAATATTTTCTGTTCGTTTTAAGCTTTGATGTTACTCCTTATTTTCAGCTGGAAAACTTGTTTTTTTTTATATATAATTTCTTATCTTTATTTAATAATGCTGGAAAATCCGGCGCCCCCTTCATAGCAATATCTCTTCTCCCATGAAAACTTCCTTCATGGTAAGATCCTCCCACATAACCCCCGACCCACCCACCCCCCACTACCAGAAAAAATCCCCTCTGAAAACGTCTGTATACTTCCCAATATCCAATACTATATGTTAACATTGGGTAAAGTTCATAACTTTCAGCCCTCCCCCCGGGGACTTCGGGAGATTAAGTCATCCTAAAAGACATATTTATCATATTTTCGACCATGCTGATAAAATGGCTATCTCAAAATTTTGATCGGGTAACTTTGGGAAAAAAATGAGCGTGGGAGGGGGCCTAGTTGCCCTCCATTTTTTGTCACTTAAAAAGGGCACTAGAACTTTTCATTTCCGTTCGAATGAGCCCTCCCACGATATTCTAGGACCACTGGGTCGATACGATCACCCCTGGGGGAAAAAAAAGAAAAAAAAACAAATAAACACGCATCCGTGATCTTTCTTCTGGCAAAAAATGCGAAATTCCACATTTTTGTAGATGGGAGCTTGAAACCTCCGCAGTAGGGTTTTCTGATACGCTGAATATGATGGTGTGATTTTCATTAAGGTTCTATAACTTTTAGGGGGTCTTTCCCCCTTTTTTCAAAAATCACCCAAATTTTCTCAGGCGCTTAACTTTTTTTTAGGTAAGACTAAACTTGATGAAACTTATATATTTGAAATCAGCATTAAAATCTGATTCTTTTGATGTATCTATTGGTATCAAAATTCCGTTTTCAACAGTTTCGGTTACCATTGAGCCGGGTCGCTCCTTACTTACAGTTCGTTACCACGAACTGTTTGAAAAAGTATTACTACTATTGTACGGTTTTGGAAAAAAAGGATCAGATTACATTCAAAATGATGATCCCTAGCCCTCTCACGAGCTATGTCCTAAATGGCAAATTAAATATATAAAAAATGTCAACAACAAATAACTAAAATTCAATTAGAAAAACTTATCAAACATAGTTAATAGGACCATTGTGGTCAAAATTGTTGATCAACTATTCTTTTTTGTAATTTACTTCTTTCTTTCCATGAAATTCAACGCACCAATTAAGATTCATCTACAGTAGGCTATTCTGCATTGAGCTAAAAGTTTGAAGAGGTATTCAAAGATAATAAAAATATATTGTAAATTAGAAGACGACGCAGTTGTTTCTAGGTCGATGCGTATCTAAAAAAAATATATATATTTTCGTATTAAAACAAGCAGCAAATTCTTTCTAGGGAGAACTAGATTTATTTTTAAAATTATTGTAAACCCATTTTATTGCAGCACGCAGGACAATGTATCAGAACGAATTAAAAATTATCGCTTTTTTAACAATTCTAAACAAAGCCATACCAATAGAAATGTACAAACAATGCTAATAAATTGACATAAAATAGAAAGGATATTCTTTTTTCCAGTTATATTATGTAAAACTTACTTTGAGGAGAATTTGGAGAAAACCACAAAAGACTCAAGTAACCTTAAAAATCTAAATTTAGTAGAACAATAAACACTTGAACTAATGGGCTTAGTTGGGTTACGATAATGCGACGACATGACTTGTAAATAAAAAGTAAATAAAACGTATATATTAATGCAACAATAATAATTAAATGTAAATAAAACGTATTGAAAGAATTTTGTGTTGATTTTTGGAAATTTTTCTCTTTTTCAGAGGATTTTCTCATACTAGAAATTTCTTTGGATACTAGCTCTTAACCGACTAAACACAATCCACCTTGTTCCAATCCAATATAAACACTAATATTCTTCTTGGTAGTCTCCTTCTGTCTCATTATCATCATCGGGTGGATATTTTTTTTAAATAAAAAGCCTGTGCTTTTTGGGCATAATGATTTCATAAACTGATATACTTTTTATGTTATTTTTTTTTATCTATCAGTGGCTCAAATGACAAAAAAAAAAGTATTCCAGTCAGTAGAGTGAGTAAACATAAGACTGGAAGGGCAAGTTCCATAATCCAGTGCTGGAATTATTTCTAGAAATACAACTCATAGGAGACATTGAAACATAAAATAAGGTCAAAGGCTATTTAGAAATCTCTTTCTCTTATCAAATCTCATTCGAAATTTATAACCAAACACAATAGAATAAATATTCCAGAACATGAGTATCGGCTGGAGACACTGAACTTTTTTCCTTGTTTTTTATTTCTGTCTACCAGACATACAAAAAATCAGTCAAGCTATGAACAAAAAATATCGTCCTTATCATTAAGTCCTGTTCTTTTTTTTCAGCAAAAAAGTGATTAGTAAAAAGAGTAACACAAAAAAGGACAATCGTAAACAATCAATCACCAAAATTTTAAGAAAAACTCGTAGAAAGCCTAACAGAAAAAATAAATTTATCAAAGCAGGCAAAAACTACAGCTTGTTAACAAAATAGTATTTTTAAAAAAAGCCCCAAGCTAATACATACAAACATACACAACTGCTACTAATATTTCACTGCAGCACAAATTTGCCTAAGGTCACCACAGCTGTGTGCGCTCCTCTTCTGCCCTAATCTATTCAAGGCGTCAGTGTTAACTCTTCTCTCATGTAGCTACAACTCCCTTTATATCCTTTCTTAAAACCCTCTTCCCAGGGCGACCTGCTTTTCTGTTTGCCCAAGGGAATGGCCAAAAAGTACACTTATTGGCAATCTTTCATCGTTCATACGTGAAAGTGGCCTAGCCATCGTAACCTTTAGTTCATTACAACCCTAGAGAATGGGATCGAACCACGTAATTTGTGCATCATATTGTTTGATTCGCAGTCAGTCAAACGAGTACTTAAAACTATTCTCAGAGTTTTTTTAGAAGTAACTATTACATAATTCTTTCCCAGCGTTTCGAAGCGCCCACGTTACAGTTATACTTGCCCACGGTCATGACCGTGGCTTAAATTACTCTAATTTTAGTTACCAATATAAAATTTATATTTTTCCAAACTTTATTCTACAAAAAAAAATGCCTTGCACCGTAGCAGTTCTACGTTTTATATCTATACTACGTCCACTATCTTTACTAATAAGACTATCCAGGTAAGCGAATGTGTCCACTAGATCGATTTTCTCACTGCCTTATATTTCTCTTTTACCCTCATTTATTCCTAGTCTAAGCGACTTAGTCTTCTCAACATTCAGTTTCAACTATTTTCGCACCCTGAACTCTCAAAATTTTCAAAAATTCATTCATTTCGCTAACATTTTTGTCTAGAACACTCAAACCACCTGCTTCACGTAAGTCCAGCTGATTTTTACCTTCCCAGTCGATACCATGTTCTCCTACAGTCTTTGCTGGTGTCCTTAGGACAAAAGTCCATAAAAATAATCCACCTAAATGGAGATAGAACGCAACCCTTTTCAACTTCAGATTCCAGAGCAAACAGCAACTAACCGTACTTCCTACCTTAACCGCAGCAATGTTATTCTCGTACACAGACATAACCACTTTAAAGTGGATATTTGGTATACGAAATATATTGTACCCTCCAAGCATATGACCTTAACTAAAGGTCTTACATCAGCTGAATCAAATTCTTGTTCATTATCTACAAACTGAAGAAAAAGCGATCTGATGACTCAGATACTTCTCATTTATTAATCTAAGGGAGGAAATTTGGTCGAAGCATCCTCTTCCCTTCCCAAAAGTACACCGTTCTTCTCTTTAAACTTTATCTACAGCATCTTCAAGTCTAAAAAGTATCATCATACTAAATACTTTGCTTCCTACAGAGACCAAACTAATATCTCTGTAATTACCACTCACTCTTATCACCTTTCTTAAAAAGGGACTTGTCAAATTTCTCTTAAAATCACTAAGTACTTCCCCTTTTGTGAAATTCGTATTCGTAATCTTCAGTAATTTCCTCTAATTTCACAACCCCTATATTCGAAAAATATCATTAACTACGCTGTCAGGACCCGAGACCTTACTATTTTTTATCCTTTTAGTACTGTATCAAACGCCTCATAAAACAGATCTCCTTCACCTGAAAATTATCAATTGTTTTCTATAGCACTTTCTACAACTTATATCATTTCTTCCTATGGGTAACACATTCTCAATGTTTTGCCTATCTTTACCATTATCTTTATCGTAAATTGAGGTTGGTATCCATAGCTGGGACAAGTCCAGACTGACTGCTTCCTTTCAATTTCTCATTCGAGTCAACACAATATCTTACTATTATGCTGTTTAGTGGCACCTTCCAGATGCTCGACAATTTAGTCTATGACCTCCATTTCACTTCTTTTTAAATCCCACTTCAATGTCTTCTGTAATCCTCTTACTTTCCTTTTATTCTCGTAAGATCACTCAGAATATGCTTCTACAAACCTTTTTCACCGAGCTTAAAGCGTTTTTGCTAATATTCCTAGATGCAAACTAACGTTCCTCCCTAAGATACCGTAATTCGCAAACTTTTTCCCTAAAGTTATTCTATCCATCTTCTACATAGTTAAATTCAAACTCTCCAGTTATGACTAGATTACTGTACCTACAAAATTTTAGCAAGCTATCACCATTTCTATTTATCTTCTCCACATCAAATACCTAAGCAATGATGTCATTTATCCCTGTTTGTGCCAACATGGGCATTTAAGTCTCCTAATGGTGCTTTCACGCTACGCCGTACGACCTTACAAAATTAGCTTAATTTAAAATTTTACCATTGGTTATAAAACTTTAAAGAACAAATTTTGCCCGCAACGATGGCAGTGTCAAGTAGGCTCGAGCTCTACATAGTTTAACGTTACGTAACTTTATATTACCTAATGGAAAAGTCAACATATCAGTAAAAAAATGGAATTGGTGGATGAAAAATTAATAAATTTTGAAAATAAACTAACAAACTTTTCCTAGATAGCTTTTCGCGCTTGATCAGGAAAGTCCTTGGACCTTCAGATGAGCGAATGTTTTGTGTAAGTTTGGGCCCATCTTGACCATCACAGGGTACTCCGCACTTGGCAATGCGCTCCTATGAACAAGAATCCGACGTCCTGCACAAGCAACCTAAGACCTATTACCTCTAACTAATTATACATTCGTACCTGTAAATATTACAACTTCAACGGAGATGCGGCCTGTAATAAATAACACAGCACGGCCTATATATAGACTGCTTCGCAAGCTTTTTGATAGAACTCGCTTTACTCGGGTGGCATCTCACTGTCTTCGTTAAGTTTCACCAGCTCCAATATTTGCATTTGATTGTAATTACAATTGGAAAGGAAAGGTCTAAAAAATTATTTATATTGTTCTGGCGCTCTCAGGATGGGCTTGTATCGCTCCTTACCCTTCAAGTCATCAGTTTGTTAGAGATCCTACCAACAGCTTAATTGACTGATCGAAAACTTTCCAGATTTCAAATTTAAATATAAAAAAAAACTTACCCGAATCTTCGGCTAGATTTTGTATGATGGGGAGCATCGCAAATACTTCCCTCAAATCAGGCTCATGGTCGGTGTCATCCTTTTCAGGGGATTGCAAAGCTAATGTATAGAGGGTTCGAAATGTTTCGACGACAGTTCGTGTCAATGATTTTCTAAAAAAGACGAAATATATATGAAAAAAGATGACAACAGCACCCAACATAGCTGTGCCAGGCGACAACAACAAGCTAAGTTGTAAACATATGGTTATTCAATGAACAAAGTTCGGTACTTGTGTCTTATAGCCACCACACTCAAGTTCTGTCGAGAAATGAAGTTTGGTGCTAACGAAATAAAACAAAATATGATGAAAATACAATACTTTACATAATACAAAACTTTGTTGTATGAAAACTACAACACAGATTATGGGGGGGGGGCAGACCACATTATACTAAATCCGTCACCTAAAATAACCTAACCTAACCAAAATACCAACTAAACATTTAATTAAAATATAGCTACAATGTAGTTTCCTACCGAGCCGAAGCTAATATTGTCTGGTATAGACCATGAAAACTGGTTATTGTCTCATATTAGCGATATAAGATCTTGAGTGTGGTGGCTATAAGACAAAAGTACCCAAAGTTCTTCCATTATTTTACCAGTATAACTATTTTCGAAGAAATCACGTGAGAACTCAATTTTTTCATAAACAATCCTCCTTTACCTCCCCCGTATATACGTTACTCGTAATTTATTGCCCGATCGATAAAAGGCTGTAATAAATGCTGGGAACAGAATTTTTCTCATCTCAAAGGGGAGAAAAGGCAACAAAAATCTTCAGTTTTTTAAATGGAAGAATGAATACTTGTAGGATTAAAAATGAAAATGGGACAGCAATAGAAGTTAAAACAAAAGAGAAAGACGACCGAGCTCAAATAATGCCTTATTGTTCTCAAGAGCAAAAGTAAATGAAATGGAGGCTCAAGATAAGCCTGCTTAATAGAAAGAACAGACTTCTAATAAAAAGTATATGAGTATTAAACATAAATACAAGTGTGGTTATATGAGCACTATGTCAGTTTTAACACAGCAAGATTGGAGCTACATACTTTGTGAATGAGGAAAACTGCTTTATAGAAACTCAGGAAAGGGTAGTTTCATATGAAATAGCCTGACCTCACGTTTTTCTAGCAAAAACTGCCCTTTTCATTTACTTCAACAAAAAGATAAATAAGGGCATCCAGATCAAAGCTTTAATAGGTTAAACGAATGTGAACCAGTCTTATAGGGATTATTCTCACCCGTCAATGTACAGGGATCTTGATGTAGCTAAGACAATGGTCGACCAAGTCAATAATTCCTTCAATGGTGAGAGCATATACCCCTGACCCCTCTCGAATATCAACCGTATGCTCATTATTTTGAAGAATCCTACTGACTTTACTCAATCCAGTGATGGAAAGATTTAAATTTATGTAAATTATGAAGCTTCTAAGAGAAACCTATATGCATTCTTTATAGAAGCATCTGTCTAGAAATAAAATAAAATGATAAGAGAATAAATGAGCAATTAGAATCAAGCTCGTAGCAGCTTTTAAAGGCTACAGGAAAACACAAACGCGGCGAATATTATCATGAGACCTATATGAAGAAGTTTATTCGAACTATAACTTCAAGTTGAGAACTGAAGGGAAACAGTGTTGAAGAATATTACGGGCAAAACATTGGATTTAATTAGATAAGTCCTCTGACTCAAACAATTTCTCTGTCAAAGAAACAAACCATTCTGAAGCGTTAAATATTCCGAATTATGGTTCTAAAACAAAAATACTAAAAAAGAAGAACAAGTAGAATTTTTCTTTTTGGCAAGCAAGTAACTACTCAAATTAATGTTCCTAACATAGAATTTGTGGGAAAAACCTAGTAAGTTACATGAAATCAGTGACAATTGCAATTCAGGCAAATTTGTTTCCCAGACATTCAACTCCAAAAGGAAATATCACCATCGGAAGCTTAATTAACGCTAAAAAAAATGCAAAGACAAAAAAAAAACAGAGCCTTGTCGTTATATACAAAGGGGGAAAAGGAGTTTCCGGATTCCTCGAGGGTAGACCGCCCTGTTTTCAAACCAGACGATATTTCTCGGCCGGATGCTCTGTTCTCACATTACAGAACCACATGTCGAAACACTAATAGCAAACGTTTTGGCGGTTGCATAGGGACTTAAAGAACAAAAAAAAAAATTAGGTCTAATTAGAACTTTATTCTTATTACAATGAATAGGCTGAAATTACTTGTGCCTACAATTGATACTTGGCGCCCAGGAGCCAAGCTCATAAAAACCAAACCAACAAAACACTGACAACTCTGCCAACGCAGTTCACCACAGTAAACACTTAGACAACCAGGGTTG
Source organism: Artemia sp. Kazakhstan ARC1039 (assembly GCA_029168905.1). Lineage (NCBI taxonomy): Eukaryota > Metazoa > Arthropoda > Branchiopoda > Anostraca > Artemiidae > Artemia > Artemia sp. Kazakhstan ARC1039. Next base: position 3,738 of record JAQQPU010001464.1, on the reverse strand, counting down.
CCACCACGGTAAGTTCATAAAGTACTACAATTGCCCAAATTTCCGTGCTACACAGCGATTTTCGGTGCTGTAGTCAAAATTGACTGTAATAGCAATTTTTTGCTATTTTGTGGTTCAATACCGCTCTCTAGGGCTATAATGAAAGAAAGGTTGAGGTGGCTAGGGCACGTTGTGCGGATGAAGTATGACAGATTGCCGAAGATTGTTCTTTTCGGCCAACCGTCTAGGGCTAAACGGAAAGCAGGTTGACCTCGTCTGGGTGGGAGGACGTCATAAAGAAAGATTTAAAGGAAATGGAAACTTCATGGGCGGGTGTAAAAAGGGAGGCTTTGAATAGATTGGGATGGAGGAGGGGCGTGCGTAGCTGTGTTGGCATCATGCGGCTTGGTGCTGCAGTGAGTTGTTAGTAGTAGTAGTAAGAAGCTAAATAAACCAATGCTTGAGTTCTACAAAAAAAGTAAAGAATTTACGATTTCCTTCGACCAGTTAAAACAAACTTGAAAAAAAAACGTTTCTAGTAACCATTAACTACTTTCCTGAAGTTTTACATATATCAGTGTGGGTTCAAAATTAAGCAATCTTGCCTTATCCTTTCACTTCCATAAGACGCAAATTAAAATTTTTCTACAGGTATTCAGGAAATTTATAGCATTAAAAAAAATGCGCTTAGCAACAAGAAACAGCGCTAAACGGTTGTAAGGCTATAGAAAACATTTCGGAGAGTAGATTCTAAAAGAAAAAAATTATCTTGATCCATCTTACAGAGAACATTCATTCATAAATCGAACGAGTCGAAGCCTAAACTTTAATCAGAAATACAAATTATCAGAATGGACAAAGCAACTTCAAGAGTTCAAGTAAACAGGGGAACGGTACATTCAACAAAATTTGATTATCGTAATATTGCGTGATTGGCGTCATATCGTCAATAGTATGCTAAAAAAAGGAACAACTTCCAATTCAAACTAACAGCGAAAAGCCGCACAAGAATCAGAAGAATTTACACACAAAAAAACTCAGAATAAACAGGAATTAGTAACCAATCCAGTAGAATTTCAGCGAAATTATTATTCCAGAGGGGGGGGGGGGTCCAAGAGAGCAAATAATTTGTTTTGTGGTCCGATTTTGCCAATTCTAGGTCGTACAAGTTCTGATCCTTAAAAAAAATCCCCCGTATGCAATTATGATATGGAATTTTTTCTAAGAAATCCAGGAATTTTCCGAACATAAATTCAGAGGTATTTACTGTTACTTAATGCAAGACTTCCATTCCGCGCGTTACAACTTGGGTAATCCATGCATTTTAGAACCAGTATATTACAAAACTAGCAACTAAGACTATTTTACAGACCAATATGTATTATTCTATCTTTTCTAGCTAATTTCCTAGCTAAGAAAAGACATTGGTAAAATTCTACTTTAGCTACTTTTGAATATCTTAGAAAGGGGTTATGTTAAGAAAATGAAACTTTCAGGGATGAGTCTACAGGCTAAAGTATGTCCCGGGAAGGTATTTTTAAGTACCTACCTCCACTCCTTCTCCCTCTAGAGGGTCTTGACCTTTGATGACCTTTAAAAAATCTGTGAGTTATAGAAGTGAAACCTTGCAAAATAGATCTTCTGTTTAAATGAAGCATAACAAAATTGTTTTCAGCTTCACAACTTTGCTCAATCCCAATTTATAAGGTTTTAAAGATATGCAAATACTTTTCCTAAATTTTGGAATTAAAACATTGATATGGCTTAAAATGCTGCTCAAATAACTAAAATTGCATTTTCAGAGCTAAAGCCAGAGAGAAAGACACTGATAACTGAAAATTAAGGTAAAATGTTGTTTTGTCAAAATTTCAATGGGTATAGACCTATCGTGTAGGCAAATTTCAGGACCCTCTAGGGGGAGAAGGAGTGGAGGTAGGTACTTCAAAATACCTTCCCAGGACATTCTTTGGCCTGTAGACCCATACCTGAAAATTTCATTTTCCTAACCTAAACCCATTCCAAGATGGCCAAAAGTAGCTAAAGTAGAATTTTACCAAGACATTTATTCTTTCAAATTTCTCACTAATATTTCTCTTTTCTGGCGCCATGATCACAATTCCAGCATTAAAAAAAATCTGCGTCGCCAAAAGAAAATGTTCGCTTCCTATTTAATGATACAAGCGTCCAATTTCAAAGTAAAAACTTTGTGTGTGTACTCCATTTAAACGAAAAAATAGCTACTGCCACAAAAACTTGAAACTACAAGAAGATATTCCAATTATCCAAAAAAGAGAAGTGATTGTTAAAAAAAGCCTGGTTAATTGTTTCCGGCAACAAGGAGAAGGGACAGACACTGAAAGCGTTTCAGTCTCACAAGCACCACGCCGTCAAAGGAAGTCGTCTGAAACCCTAAAGGCATTTCTCCCTTGGTTTGGCGCCATTATCAAAAACGGCGGGAATTTGAAAAGCCCCATCGCATGCAGTTCTATCAAACAATGTAACGGGAATCTGTTTGTACCGCCAAAAGCTTGAAAAACAACACTGCTAACCCTAAGGCTATGCCGTTCACCCCTGATTGAATAGGCCTATTGAAAAATGGCGAACAATAGCCTTGAGGTCTCGCATTCTTTTGCAAGATAAGGAATAGAAAATTATGAGATTCAGACCCAAAGCGGTGAGAATTCTTTGAGCTTAAATACATTCTTATGCAACGAAAAATCAGGGGTATAAACATACTAAAAGTAAAAAAACTAGTTTTTTTTTTAATTTGCCATCCTTCTTTTTCTGGAAACCCTTTTAAGGTAAGTTTGGGCCCACTAAAATTTAATAGACGTAAAAAAGCAATCACTTCTCTCGTTTTGGATAAGAATCTGACCAGAATGAGCTGTCAGTTTCTAACTCCATTAATTAGCAAATTCCATAGTATTCAGTTTTATCCACCTACTGAAAAAACAATAATTTAGTAGCCTACACTTAACATCACATATCTGCCCATACAAAGAACCTTCCTCTCCCTAACTGCTCCCAAGTATACGCAGGAAATATAAAGCATAAAATGGAAGTTGACAGTTTCATATTGAACATACCCCTGAAAATAGCATGATATCCCACTCCCTTCACCAACAAAGATTGTTCACTTATGAGCGTCAATATCTCTAAACCACGGGGCGTAGGGTATCCAGGATTTTCATTCGAGGGAGGGGGGGGGGGGTACAAAAACTTAAAAAATGCATCAAAAATGTATTTTTATGCATTTGTATTACATTTTTACGAATCGAACGAACATTTAGGGGGGAGGGTCACACCCCTTAACCACTACCCTGAATACGGCCTTAATGAGGTATTTGGCGAAAAACTTCCAGTGATCAAAATGTCCAATACAAACAAACAGATAAATTTCTTTCAGGGATATAAAAGGAAAAACCGTGCTTAAATTATATTGGCTCTTTCTAAGTGTTTTCATCCCACTCACTTGCATACTTACTTCTCTAGCATTTAAGTAGAATTTCAAAGACCCAATGAAAAAACAGGTCTCCACTGACTTGTGAGTCATTGCTCACTCAGGGAACCATGTTTAAACTTTAGTTTTTGGAGTTTTAGGGGCAAAAAAGGTACCTAGGTTACGTATTTAATATGCCAAGTTTTACCCCCCCTCCCCACCCCCTAATGGACAAACATATAGCAAAAAATTTTCCAAACTATTATATTTTCATCCTATTTTGTTTTATTTCATTAGCATTAACGAAACTTCACTTCTTA
>JAQQPU010001463.1:61329-81711 GCA_029168905.1 Artemia sp. Kazakhstan ARC1039 | reverse complement strand
ATTATGATCAAACCCTATACTAGTGTATGTTAGCTGAATAAAAGTATTGTGTTATAGCCAACTTCTCTACAATTTAAATTTAGTCCTTCGAATATTCCCAGCTGGTACGCCTCATTAGTCAGGTCATAGCCTAAGGCACGCTACCAAATTTTAATTACCTTAGGGCCATAATTTATCTCCCCTATAAAGGGAGAAATAAAGGCAACAACTACAACTTCACCGTAATACCTTTAAAACCACTTTACCACAGTTGGTGATAGTTGCAAAAACTGGGTCGAAAGGGCTAGATAAAAATTGTAGATTGAAATAAAAGGGCTTTACAAGATGAAAAAACGACTTTCCTATCAATGGTACTTGAAATTGCCAAAATTATACCAGAATACGCGGGAATTTCAGATGTCAATGAGTTTATCGAAAAATTGAAAATTTTCGATGAACTAACTTAGTCGTTTGACGATAAGATCAAAGAGCAATGCGTTGCAGCTAGATTAAAGGGAAGCACCCTTAAACACTTTGAGGTGATTAAGAAAAAATAGCCTAAGGACATTAGCACTCTAATTGAATCTTTTAAAACAAGGTTCATAGAAACGAGTGTTTTGGAGAGGCTAACAATAGAGGTAGTGACATTCAATACCTCAACTAATATTAGGGTATAAGCAGACAAAATTTGTAGGTCTGTATGCTTACAGTTAGAGAGAGGCGGAAATGACGAGACGGTACAGAACGTACAATTATATACTTTTACGCAAGGGTTACCAAAAATGCTATTAACTCTAATATTATCACGAAAACCAGAAAATCTAGAGCAGAGGTAAAAACTGACGAGGCCATGCAAAAGTTTGATCAGATGCCAATAAATAACACAGGAACCCAAGAAAGCGTACAATATGAAAGGGGACAGAAGCGGGTTAGCTTTGAGGAGCCAAATCGTGAACCAAAAAGGTGCGACAGAGGCCGAGGATCGCCATCTAGGGAACTAGTCAACAGATTCCACGACCTTGAGTCGTTAGCAGCTAGTAACTATAGAAAATATGGGCACCCCCTCCACCAAAGACAGATAGTTGGAGAACCAAAGATGACAGATCAAGAATATTTGGAAGTAACCAGGAAACCAACGAACAATTTAAGAGAAAGTTTAATTGCTATTATTTTTTTAAAGAGTGAATGGAGTAAAGAGGAGCTGGAGTCGATGAAAGAGGAGTTTTTGAGGCCTGAAATAATTGAGAAAGTTGAGAGTCTGCATGATGAAACAAGAGATATAGATGAAATTTTGGAAGATTTGGGTTTTGTGATTTATGAGTGCGCTCGTGCGTCAGAGAAACCAAATATGAAAAGGAAAAATAGTTTTTTTGATGATGAATGTAGTTCTTTTAAAAAGGAGTGGGAGGAGTTATTAGATTTGGTAAATGCAGGCTCTGTAGAGGAAGAAAGGCAGAGTTTGTTATTATGGTTTATGGAAATGAGAAGGGAATATAATAGGCTAAAACGGAGGAAAAAACGGGGGAAAATTAGAGAGGAACAGAAAGAGATAGAGAAGGCTTATATGGTAGGGGATACAAAGCAATTTTGGTCAGGAATAAGGCAGGAGAATGGACAAGGAAAAGGCCAATTACAAATCCCTGAAGCTGATACTTGGCCTAGTTTTCTTGAGAGTATAGATGAAGATTCTAGTGGCCTTCATAGTGAAGAATCAAGGGTTTCTCCACAGCTTCCGATGAATGAAAAGGATTATGAGTTAGTTAAGGAGGTAACCTCAGATGAAGTTAGGAAAGTAGTTAAAAAGAATAAGGGAGGATCAGGGTCAGGAATAAATGGTATACCAGCAGTTTTGTTGAAGAGGTTTCATGTTTTTTTGCTAGTTTTAGTGAATATTTTATATAAAATTATAAATAGTTGTGTATGGCCTTCCCTATGGAAAGTATTGATTATGTTACCTCTATTTAAGAAAGGTAGCCCTAGTGATCATGATAGTTATAGGTTGATAGCATTAGCACCTGCACTTAGTAAAATTTTAGAAACGGTTTTGGACAATCGGTTGAATGAATGGTTGGAGGGTTATGGGGTAATTAAAGTGGAGCAGGGGGTTTCAGAAAAGGGTATAGTACGTTAGATAGAGCATTTGTGTTAAGTGCACCGATAGAGAAGCATGAATAAGGTAGAAATATGCTGTATGTTGCGTTTCTAGACTTAAGAAAGGTATTCGACAATGTAGATAGAGCTCTCCTTGAAAAGTGCTTAAGAGATGTAGGTCTACCTTTAAGTTTTAATCTTTTATTTGCTGGTATGTATTCCGGGACTAAGTCTATGGTCAGGGTTGCAGGTTCGGGATTTTCCAGGCTATTTGACCTTAAGAAAGGAGTGAAGCAGGGCAGCACCATGTCCCCGAGAATGTTCGGTTTGTTTTTTAATGATATGGTGGAGTTTCTGGAAAACAATTGGCTCCAAAGCTGTGTCTTGGAAAATTTAATTTTTCGGTGTAATTATTTGCGGATGACACCGCATTGGTGGCAAAGTCTGCATGGGAGCTTCAGATATTACTTGATCTAATTGAGGAATATTTACAAATGAAAAAGTTACAGCTTAACGTTATGAAAACTAAAGTAGTTGTTTTCAGTAAAAGGAATGAAAAAATAGATAATATATTCTTATTTGGAGGACAACAAATAGAAGTAGTTGAAAAAATAAAGTATATTGGTTATATCTACCAAAGTAATGGAGGATGGAGTTCTCATATTAAAGAAGTGTTAAATGGGGGAAGAGCTGCAACATTTTCACTTTTCAGGAATAAAATTAGTGGAATAGAGAATTTTTCTTTGCATAAGAGGTTTTTTTTATCTAAGATTATGCCGATTCTCCATTACGGGACAAAGATCTTGGGACATGAGAACGCTGCCCAGTTAGAAAGCGTTCAGCTAGGTTATTTTAAGAGATTTTACGGGTTGTATAGAATGACTCATACCCAGTTTCTTAAAGGAGATCTATGACTGTGGTCTATTAAAAGTTATAGGACAGTCCAAATGATAAAATTTTGGCTAAGGGTTGTACAGCTACCCAGTGATAGGTTACTGAAGGCTGCATATGATGAGTTACTTCAGCTACATAGGAAAAAATCTTGGTCTTTTAAAGTTAAAGAGGTACTGGATAAGATAGGTTTTTCTTTCGCATGGAATGATGGCCTTGGACCAACTAGTTAATGATTACAGTTGTTCAAGGAAATCAAGCGGGTGCTGAAGGACCAGACGATACAGAAATGGGATGAGGAGATTAAGAATACAGAAACTTTAAGGTATTATAAGGAGGTTAAGATAATTTATGGTCAGGAATTTTACTTTAAGTTAAATTTACCGTCTAGATACCTTAAATATTGGATGCAGCTACGATCTAATTGCCATCCGATTCGTTCGAGATTGAAAGTTTTGAGAGGAGGAAAAGTGTCCCGGACGGCAGGTTTGCTTGCCCTCTTTGCCAAGAAGAGGAGGAGAATTCGGAGCACTGTCTGAGTCATTGTCGAGGTCTTTTGGGGGTAAGGGAAAATATATTTGGGAATGATTGAGTGCTGCTTCCTGATCCCTTGAAAAGTACGTCGTCACAATTTATTTGTGTAGCGGGAAAATATCTTCATGAGTATTTTGCAAAAAGAAGAGAGTAGTTTTTATTTTATTTTAGGGTTTATTTTATTCTTTATTATTGTGACGAGTGCTGTAATTTGTTAATTTCGCATGTTATTTGTGTACATGGCCACATTTTGGCTTGAAATACACGTTATCTTATCGTTATCGTTATATTGTAGCAAACCGAATCACTATGCGGCAGATTGCTGTCATAGAATACGCAAAGAAGGCCATACGTACAAGACAAAACACCAGTTCAGAGCGCAGGGGGGAAGAAATTTAGAAAGGCAGGAAACAAATAATACTTGGAAACACCGAATAATATTCTCGAATTTAGGCCTAGAAATCAAACGGTAAACAACACCCAGGGTATAAATAGCAACGCTGAAGAAAACTGGACAAACCCTAGAAACTTTTGATCAAACAGTGGGCAGTTAAACGGAGAAACCAGTCTGTAAGGGTCAACAGAGTTGAATTATTACAAAGACCCCTTTATAGTTTAGAGTGTTGTAATACAGATGCAAATAATAATAATTTACCGATTGTTGAAAATTTACCGTGTTTACTTGATACGGGTGCGTCTAAATCATTACTTCGAGAGGAAGTTTTTAGGAGGTTTCCTCCTGGTGTAAAAAAATCATGTAAGCAGACGCCTGAATACCCTGACATCAGTAACAGGTCACAAGCTGACCATTTTGGGGGAATGTCCATTAGAATTTAGCACAGGGGATAAAGAAATAACAGTAACGGTGATATTATGTAAGCAGCTACCATTTCCTTGTATTCTAGGAGTAGATGCTATAAGAAAATATGGGATCATATGGGAACCCCTAATTGGTACAATAACTATAAGCCAGCCAAACCAAACTAATAGGCAAGTTTGCTTAACAACAGATAAAAATAGTGACAATTCGGACTTTAACTTAAAAATAAGCTGTGAAATCACAATAGAAGGGGGAACAACAGCTCCTGTGCTAGCGAAATTAAATACAAAAGAAGGAAAGGTTAAAACAATGGATGCCATGATGGGGGGATACACCCTCAAAGAAATTCCCTCAATTTTCGTGGAAAGTCAAGTTATTAAAATTGAAAATGGTATCAATTATTTAAAATTATCAAATCTAAGTAATAAAGCTAAACCAAATAGTTCTAGGATCGGTGAAAAAGATTTCGAATTCAGAAATAAAATCTCTAAATATCCCGGAATTAAGCATAAATTTCACTAGCTACGAATAAATGTCGTCGAAACCGCAACCGGAAGAAAAGTATGGAATGACAAAAACCGATTTTTGCAACAATTTAATTTAGAACATTTTTTGGAATTTATAAAACCCCGGATGGGAAATTTACTTTGGAACTTAAGATGGACATTTGCAAGATACAAAGCGTATTACGGATTAACTCACTTAATTACGCACAAATACCAACACAGGACCCTCCAATGAAATAATCACAGTATAAAACACCCTATCATTTAAAACCATGGCTAGACGACCAAATAAAGGAAAAGGAATTGGTGTTTTCCACTATTAACAGTCAGAAAAAAAGACAATAACTGGAGATTATGCATAGATTTTAGAGCGCTAAAAGCAGTCACGGTAAAAGATGTTATGAAATTGCGACGAACTGATACGATATTAGATTCTCTGGGAAGTTCAAAGTACTACACTAGTTTTGACCTCATAGTGGGATATCTGCAAATGGCCTTAGACCCAGAAACAAAGCACAAGGCAACAGTAATCTTAGATGATGGAAGAAAGTTTACATTTGAACAAATGCCTTTTGGCTTATCATTTAGTCCAAAGTGTTTTAGTCGACTAATGAATTTGGTGTTAAAAGATAACGAAACAGAAAGGAAAAAAGATACCTTGGCTTACTTACATGATGTATTTTTGTTTACCGAAAACCTGGAAGATCATTTAATTGGACTTAGAAGAATACTGGGAAAATTTGAAAAAGCAGGCTTAAAATTAAAACCAGAAAAGCTAAAATAGTAGTAGCAAAACTAGTTTTTCTTGGATATCTGATTATCTTGGATATCGGATATCTGAATATCTTGGATATCGCCAAATTCGGAAAAACTTACGGTCATAGAACAATTACAACCACCAAATGATCAAAAGCGCTGCAGATCAGTTGTGGTTTGTTAAGTTATTTCCGACGATATATTAAAAATTATGCGACAATAGCACAACCCTTTACCAACCTTTTGAAAAAATTAGGGAAATTCCAATGTCCATCGGACACAATACAAGTGCTGGATGAAATAAAAAGGCAATTATTAAAGGCGCCAATACTTAAACTACCAGATTTGTCACAAGACTTCTGTTTACAAACAGATGCTTTAGGGCATGGAATTGGTGCCATATTATTCAATATAAATTCTGAAGGGGTAGAACCAATAGTCCAATACGCCAACAGGTTGCTGACAGAGGCAGAAAAAAAAATGTTCAACGGTTGAAAGAGAATGCCTAGCTGTTGTAGTTTTTACAGAATATTTTCGCCAATTTTCTTTTGGAAAAAAGCTCATTTTACGCATGGATCAAAAATCGCTAATTTGGTTACATACGATGCAAAGTACTTCAGCGTGGCTGACAAGGTGAATACTACGTCTTCTAGCACATTCATATACCCCAATATGTATAAAGGGCTGTACAAACATTCTACAAGACTATTTATCACGGAACCCACATACGAAAGGAAATTTGATAACCACCATCCAAGACGAACTGGGCGGGGAGGAAATACTATCTAAAGGAAATATTTCAAATCATCAAGATGAAGATGATTTTTGTTCAGCCATTAAATCCTTTTTGTTAAGCGGAACAGAGCTGCCAGAACACTTCAAGCATATTTTGAAGGACTTAGATAATTTTGACCTGGATGAAAGTAAAAATCTTTTGATAATATTTTACAGAGCGCCACAAGAATATAGAAAAAATGAATTAAACATTATTCCAGTAATTCTAAAATCACTGGAAGGAGAAATTTTACAGATGGCACACGCAACCTGTGGCTGTCACATGGGAGAAGCGAAAACTATTGGTAGAATAAAAGGAATTTCTATTTTCCAAAAATATACTCAAAAGTAAAAACTTTCATACAAGGCTGTCAAGAGTGTGTCAAACAAAAGTCGCCACCAAAGACGCCTAAGGCTGAACTAGGTCAATACCCAAACCCCTTCAGGGGTAGGAGAATTAATGTCTATAAACATTTGGGGAACAGGAGAAGGTTTACCTGACTCCAGGAAAGGAAATCGGTGTGTATTAACCAAAGTTGATGATTTCAACTCATATTTATATGCTTTCCCAATCAAAGACGAAAAGGCAAAAACCATTGCGAAAGTTTTAGTCAACCGGCTATTTTTGGAACACGGGATTTTCCCTCGAATTTTATTAAGTGACAATGGGCCACACTTTAGAGCCAAATTATTAGACGAAATTATGGAATATTTAGGTATAAAGCGCTGGTATACCTCCTCCTACATGGCGTCAGCTAATGAAAAATTGAACGCAAATATAAACAGTTAGCTTACCTGCTGGGGATACACGCGAGGGAGAAAAATGAGAATTAGGATGACTACTTAGCATTCGTAGTTTTTGCAGTGAATACGGCTTTTTCACGTTCTTTAAAAGAAACGCCATTTTTTACAACATCTAAGAGATCCCACAACTTGTATGGATGAAATAAAAAAATGATAGCATATATTACAATCTTGACCAATATAAACAAGAAATGGTAATATGCATGAAAAAGGCTATGGAACAGGTTAAAGACAATTTGGAAGATGTGAAGACAGAACAAAAAGAAAAATATGACAGAAAAAGCAAAAATAAGACTAATCATTGTTTAGGAGACTTGGTCTATGTACACAAAACCAACCTGAAAGGGACAACAAGTTAAAACCGAAGTGGGACCGACCTTAAAGAATTTTAAAAATTCTACCAAATAGCTTAACCTATGTTCTAAAACATCAGTATAATGAAAAGGAAGAAATAGTACACCATACTAGAATGAAAAAAGGATTTTTGTCAAAAGCATGGAAATCAGAGCCCATTTCTTCAGATAAAGAAATAAATGAAACAGTTTCACCAGTATATATCAGAAGGCCGTATGAATTCTATGACCTTTTTATAGACCACAACAGTTGGGAAAAGTGGAAGGAATATTTAGCCCAGTCTTGGCTACAAACTTTCCACGACAAACAAGACAAAAAGAGAAAACTTCAATGCCCATCGGATACTAGCGAATGAAGTGACAGCGAAGAATTTAAAAAACAACCTATTGGCTTAAGAGATAATAAACCAGAGGTTAAGTCCAAAGAAGAAGAAAAATTGGAAGAAACCCAAGAATTGTCTGAATTTCATACACTAGACTTGCCTACAGTTTTAACACAAAAAGGCTTTTGGAACAAACACCATCTACCAGAAGCGAGCTAACATGTGAATTATCAGAATGTGAAACTGATAATTCTTCTACGAAAACGGATATAACTAAACCTGGGCCATTGTTAATAAAAACCTCTTTAAGAGAAAGATTATGGAGAAAAGTAAAGAAGCCAGAAAGACAGCAGCAAGTTCCTTCTTCAGCAGCACAAGTGGCTAAATCACTAATGAAAAAGGGCAAACGTCAAGAGGAACGGAGGCTAAAGACATTTGACGAATCAACAAAACCACGTTCAAATTCGGAACCTTTTAATCCACACTATAGAGACCACGGGAAAACTTGTTTAATATTATAAAGAGGAAAAACAAAAATTTGGAATCCAAAATTCAGATCAGGAAACGGAAAAAGTGAGAACTAGTGTTGCTCCCAGTCTTTTAGTATTTGAATAAAGTAATGATAACCTGGGGAAAGAATAGAGTAAAGAGCCTCTAAAGAAATATCTACATTTTTTTCTCTTTAATCGGTATGTTAATAACGTTAAGTTTCCTTCATAATCTATCTCGTCATTATTAACGTAGAAAGTATACTCTCAAAATTCGCTATGGAACATAGATTTAAGTGACATCACAGCTTCCATCACTTATTTTGCATCCAGGGTGAAATAAAACTTCGCCAATGGTTATCGGATAAGACTTATCAAAAATTACGTTTCGTAACAGAAATTAATTATTGTCTCGTAACTTTTAAAGGGTGTAGTGAAAGAAATCGAAAAATGTTTGGGGTTTTTGAAAGAAGTAATGTTTTGATGGGAATTAGAATTTATATTAATGGAAAATGCTGCCATGGTTTATATTACCCGCGATATGTGTACAACGTGGCTGAAATTTCATTATAAGTAGCTATAATGAAAAATTAGTTACAAGAGAAAAAAGTGGAAAGAAAGCTATGAAAAAACTTACGGAAAAGGAAGAAAAACTGATTATATCCTTAAAGAATTAAAAATATCCAAAAATAGCTACATTAATCCACAGAAAAAAGTTAAAACAAAACAGAGAATTTCACCAACAGATCAAGACAGTTGCGAACAGGGCAGAGATTAATTTACACTCTGCCCCAAATTCCCGCAGCCATCCTCACAAATTGGGAACTTAGTGTGAAAAAAAACTCATTTATTTAAGCACAAAATTATAAACTATCACATTGCCACAGAAACAAATAATTCAAAATGAACAGAAAACTTCTCATTTTGTACCAATTAGTCGTTATCAAAAGAGTATTTCCGCTTTAAAGAGATTAGTTTCTTCATAAAATCTGCCAAATATTTTAGAATTTTATAGGCATAATAATTAATATCGAAATTAGAGTTATAAATATTATAGCTAGAAAAAAATTAAAGTGCTAAAATATATAGAAAAAGGGGGATGTAAATGCAAATCTTTTTCTTGGCTAAAGCAGATAAAAAGTAGGCAAAAATCTGTTTTTCAAGGCAGCGGTTTTGTATACATGTGTATATAAATAGGTACAAATATATATAACATGGATCTTAGCCTTGTAAATTCTATGAAAACAATATATATATATATAGTTGGAACTAGTTCAAAATCTTTGAGGAAAAAAATATTTTTTTTAGGAATTAAAAATTATAATAATGTAAAATGTGGAAAGCGTGTACACTAGGCGCCATGTGTGCAAGCTTGTAGCTGTTAAACTGTTTTTTGATTTAAAAAACGTAAAGATTAATTACAAAAATAAACGCAATAAATTAGTTCGTTCTTAAGGCAAAGATGTTCCGTAAAGTAAAAAAAAAAATCAGCAATTTTAGAAAGCTAAGAAACGCTTTTGGATGGGAGGATTTGATCAATTTGAAAATCTAGTAAATAAAACAGGAAACATATAAATAGAGGCTTAGATAAGACCTATTTGACTGAAAAAGCTGACAAGACTTAAAAAAAACCCTTAGGGTTCACTGAAGTAAATAATCCAAAAAAAGGAAAAAAAGGTACAAGTTAAAAATATAGCCAGACGGAAGTGAAGTAAAAGAAATTGGGTGAAGTCAGCTAGACTTCAATATGCTTGCGTATTGAGCAGACCAAACAAGACTAGTACGAGATATTTGTACTAAATAAGTACAAAATAAGTAGCATATTATGCTAGTGAGCCACCGTGACAGTGGTGTAACTCTGGCCGAGATTAAATAGAAATAATGGAGATATGCTCCAAGTAGAGAGAGGGAAAATTACGCTCTTTCATATGGGATTTATTTTCTAAAAAAATTACTAGCATGGCATGAACAATTGAAAGAAGGCACATTAATAGCCTAAAGGACCTAAGTTGAAGTTGAAACTTAAGACAAGACCACTAAAAAATAGGAATTTAAAGTCAAAATAGTCATTATCACTTGTATGTCTAAAAATAAATTACCGTATACCATGAAGACAAGGTATATTTTCTGCAGAAGGGCCACTTTGTTGGATAAGAGAATAGCCCAAGAGAAAACTGTGGCCACAAATCAAAAAGTGTGGCTATACTATAACTGACTAACTGCTGTGTGCAGGCTCATAACAGTTCTTTCAGCATTAGCAGCCAGACAAGACAACATGGATATGTTCTATGGTGCTACCAGAAAAACTTGGGGTAAGCAAACCTTATATGCAGGCACAAGTACGTTGAAAATGTCATAACAGGTATAAAGGTGAAAAAAATTTTCAGCTTATCAGATCTAAGCTGTAAACGGAGCCTTGTCCAAAAAGGAAATTAAAGCTGAAAGAAAAGAAATTAGCTGCGAAAACGTTATTTAAGTACCGTGTTTAAAACGTGTTTCAAGTACCTGAAATTCAAAAAGAATTAGAAAGCTAAAAAGTTTGTATAAACAAACCGACATAGAGTAAGCTAAAAACAGTTACTGACGCAAGTTGGTTTTCGAAATAGAACCAAAGAAAAGTTGAAAACAAAGATTCAAAAAAAGGAAAAATAAATGTATATAATATAAAGTATTGTGTCATAGCCAACCTATCTAAAATCTAAATTTAGTCATTCGAATATTCCCACCTGGTACGCCTTATTAGTCAGGTCATAGCCTAAGGCACGCTACCAAAGTTTAATTACCTTAGGGCCATAGTTTATCTCCCCTATAAAGGGAGAAATAAAGGCAGCAACTACAACTTCACCTTACAACCATAAAAAACACTTTATCACAATTTAATTTTTGTTTAGTCAGAGGTTCAGAGTAGCGTGCGCGGGGGTGCGTCTCAAAGTGTCTTAATTAATTGTAAGAGTTATGTTTTCTAGTTCGTGTGATGAGATTGAAGTGAAAAGTAAGCTTTATTTTATACCTTTGACTTTTTGATTAGCCTAGGTTGCGTCTGAAGCCTTGAGAGAGGTTGAGTTTAAATAGGCTTGGTATAGGAAGAGAATCCTATACTAAGCAAGAGATCTTTCCCCGAAAGAAAGAAAGAGAATTGGGAGATCTTACTGCTTTTGGCGTCTGGGGACAATTAGTGCGGCAGTTTTATACCACGGGGGAAGTACACGTGTCTGAACCCTGACGGTTGCAGAAACCGCCACAGACGGGACAGGTAAAAATCCGTGTTGCGTGGAAGTTATCCTGGTCCCTGATGTACCGCCAGCTTACTTTGGTGGCATTAGAGATCTCCCAATAGTGACGGAGGAGGAGTAGCACCCCCTTCTCGCCTACAATAGCTAAGTATAAAATACATGGTGTAATCGGTCGATTTACAAAAGCTGTTTTAAGCAGCTTCATAATGCTTAGGGGACAAATAAACAGCCTAGACCATCAAATACGACAATACCAATTCGAGCAGGTAAGGTGAAGGGTATTGAAAAGTATATTTTATGAAGTAATGTTCAGTGATAATGAAAACCAAGGAAATACGCAGTTGGAATATTTGATACAATTACAATGCATCAAAGCCAAAAGTGAAAAAGAAAGAAAAACCTGGTTCGAAGATATTGGCAGCGAGAACTAAAACGAGTCAAAAACGAAAGTGAAAAAAAGTATGCTGTAACAAGACATGCGACAACGAGGAGATAGAACAAATTAAAAGTGAATATGAAGAACAAAGAAATATGCGGTTAAAAGATATGCCACAGTAAGTACAAAAAATATGCGGTTAAAAGTTAAGCGGCAGCAGGTATGACAAGTGATAGCGAGAAAGCTAGTATCAGAAAGTGTATAAATGAGGTGAAGAACAAAGAGAAGAGTCAAAAATGAAAGTGAAGAAGAAAGAAATATTACGCTAGAAGAACAACGCCATCAAATTCTTGAACGCCAACAGTGTATTGGGCAATTCCTAGTACAAACCTATAACTACTACTACTACTACTACTACTACTACTACTAACAACTCACCGCAGCACCAAGCCGCCTGAGGCCAACACAGCTGCGCATGCTCCTCCTCCACACCAATATATTCAAAGACTCCCTTCTTACACCCGCCCACGAAGTTCCCATTTCCTTTAAATCTTTCTTTGTGACGTCCTCCCACCCCAGACGGGGACAACCTGCTTTCCGTTTAGCCCTAGATGGTTGGCCGAAAAGAAGAATCTTCGGCAATCTGTCTTCCTTCATTCGCACAACGTGCCCTAGCCACTTCGACCTTTCTTTCATTATAGCCGTAGAGAGCGGTATTGAACCACATTTTTCGTATAGCCTATTATTTGAAATACGGTCAGTCAGCCGGGTACCCAAAACAATCCTTAAGCAATTTCTCTGGAAAACACCTAGCAAATCTTCATCCGCTTTTCGGAGCGTCCATGCTTCAGAGTCATATTTGACCACTGTCAAATATGACAGTGATACAGTGATACTCCTTACAGAAAGTAAGGAGCGACATTAAATCTTAAAACGAACAGAAATTATTCCGTATATGAAAGGGGCTGTGCCCTCCTCAATGCCTCGCTCTTTACGCTAAAGTTTTTATTGTTTAAAAAAAAGAGTCGTGAGAAAGTCAAACTTTAGCGTAAAGAGCGAGGCGTTGAGGAGGGCACAGCCCCTTTCACATACGGAATAATTTCTGTTCGTTTTAAGATTTAATGTCGCTCCTTACTTTCAGTTTAAAGAATTTTTTTTATTTAAAGGCTGCGAAAGCGGGGGGTTTGGGGGGCGGCCGTCCCCCAACTGTGCCTCCTAATCCCTGTACGTCTTAAGGTTCGACCTTGTAACTCAGCCTCTTTAACTCTTTAGAAAACGTAGTTTTTTTCAAATAATTTAATGCAAAACCAGCTGCTAACCTCATTTCCTACCTTAACCGCAGCAGTGTTATTCTCGTACATAGCACTAATCACTTTAATGTTAAATCACTTTAACAAACCTATAACTTAACTGCTGATTACAAATCACTGGAACCCTTCAACGTTCTATGTATTCCATTGGAAGCCCTCCAGTCTTCCGAGGAAAGAGAAGCAAACAAAGGTGACTCATTTAGCGGTTAACACTTACAACGAGAATTAATATATATAAGCCTGCTATGTGCCGAGTGCCGGGGCCCGGCCTCGAAATCGGCTACATAGTTTTTTCTCAAAACTGGCACACTGACATTTCTTGCTATAAAAATGAACTAAATAGGTCACAACTTTAAGGAAGATTTCGTATTTTTCAAGGGTAATTGTATCGACCCTACGGCTCCTTATTTTATTTTGGTAAAATAAGCATTCTTAGATTTTTCTGGCCTTAATAAAACGATCCTTGTAGGTCATGAGTTTGACAAAATTTGTTAAGAGCCTTTAATTTTGGAAAAATAAAATCCCATTAGGCTATATCTATGAATACATTTCAAGACCATACTTACGTCGTCTCTGTAGTGGTTTTGTCATTTTTAGTGTATATGATGCAGGCAAAATTACACAAAAAATATAGCTAAATACAAAATACCAAACGTAATGAGTCTTTTGCGAAAGAGGTTTTCAGCCTAGAGGACAAATTTATAACCTAGATTATAAAGATTAAAGGCATGTTTGGTTAGATTACTTGTGGCTACGGCAACTGCAACAAGTCAAAATTGAAAGTGAAGAACTGAGAAATATCCCGTCAGAACATAAGCGACAGTGACATACCGTTAGAATACTTTCATCAGTGACAATCACAAAGCGTCAAAAACAAAGTGAAGAACAAAGAAATATTCGGTTACAATTCGTGCGACAACGAGAAGTGAAAGGAATTAAAATGAAAGTGAAAACGCAAAGAAATATATGGTTAAAAGATAAGCGGCAGCAAGAATTACAAAAAATAGCAAGAAAGAAAGTATCACAACCTCATTTTTTTGTCCCTTGTTGTTTTGCTCAAAATATCAGCAAAATAAGACAAACTGTTTGACCCTCCTTTGACCTAAAATTTAATTACAAGTTCAACTTTTTCTTCTCTTATTTTTCTTAAGACGGGAATATGTTTACTAGTTGAATCGAAAAACCTGTAAATAAAAATTAAGGAGTATTATCTTTATAATGCTCATAGCAATATACTTGAATCTGTTTAAGTCTCTTGTTAATGCTATTATTTTTTCTTAATTTGTCTGATGTTTTCTCTGATTGTTTTCTTTTCTTTTTTTTTGCGGGCATCACTACTTTAGGATATATGATTGAGACTGTCTTATAGTGTTTCCAGTTTTTTTCATTCCCTTTATTTTATTTTATTGTAGGAGCTGCAGATGCTTCATCAAGTAATACCAATGCACTCATGGAAGCTTCAAATTCTAATATTGGCTTGCACTGGAAAAAGTGCAAAGAAGATTGTCAGTGCAATACATGCGATAAAAAATTTTCCTACCAATCACTATTGGAGTCACATCAAAGAGTTCATACGGGAGAAAAACGGTTTAAGCGTGATTTGTGCAAAAAGTGTTTTACTCAGTCAAGCAGTTTGAATCATCACCAAAGAGTGTATACACGTGAGATGCATGTACTCAATGCAACACATGAGAATGCACTTCATTCTTTTTAGTGTCTTTACTTTTCTTTTTTCCGTGAATTTCGTGATATATCCTTTAAATTAATAAACAGAATTTCCTAGTTTGGATGTTTGAAACAAAAAGAGGCTTCCAATACAAATAAGGCTACCTGGCTCTTGATATTTTGAATCGAGCTGGATGCAGATTTTTACTTGGCAGTGTTTAGAGAAAAATCATCCGTGCAAACATGATTTTAGCAACGAATTCTACTCCTGGATACCTGCTAATGGGTCCTATTATGGTGTCGGTCATTATATGTACACGGGAAAAACAAAAGCTGTCCAGTAAAACAAAAAAAAGGACAAGCCTTAGAATTTTAAGTAACAAATGTTTTTGGTTTCAAAATGTTTAGGAAAATTTGCTTAGTAACATTTTCAAAATCGGATATGTAAAAATACGCCTTTTTTCAAGGAAAGAGGGGGGGGGGGTACATCACGCATTTAAAGTTCTGGAATATTTTCTGGATTGAAATTTTGAAATCGGATTTTCTGGGTCGTTTTCTATAATTCAAGTTCTAGGAGACCGAAAATGACATCAAAACTGAAAATTCTATCAGTTAGTACCCTATATACTCATTATTTTTCCAATTATGCAACCAATTGATGGAATTTTTCGGTCCTTACGTTATTTTTTGTCTCCTCAGACTATTTAATAGAAAACGAACTTTAAAGCCACCAAATACTGCCCTAATTAAGATACTGATTTTTCATTTTCCTCTGACCTTGCTTTGTTGGAAATGGAAATTTTATCAATAAGCGAAAGAATTTTCTAATTCTGATGTCATTTTTGGTCTTCCCAGACATGAATTAATAGGAAACGACCTTTTAATTATATATAATTTTTCAATTATGTATTATATTATAATTTTATCGAACAGGTTATTTCTATATCTTCAGACCTATCCCAGGGTAAAAATAGGGTACTAGGTGATGGAATTTTTCAGTTTTGACGTCATTTTCGATCTCCCTATATAAAAAATGACTAAACTGACCCCATTAATAGGAATCGACCATTCAGTCCAGAAAATACTGCACAAATGTGGATTCTGATTTTTCATCCCCCTCTGAGCTTGCTTGGGTTTCTTATCATCCTCTGACTTTGCTTGGGTGTAAATGAGAATTCTATCACTAAGTGACAGAATTTTCTAATTCATATATCATTTTTGGTCTATAATTAATAGGAAGCGCAAATTCAATATACCAAATACTGCACAAATATAGATTCTGATTTTTTATCCCCTTCTGACCTTGCTTGGTTGGAAATGCGGTACTAATAAAAAAAAATTTTCAATTCTGATGTCATTATTGGCCTTTGGGAACCCGAAATCAAGGCTGTATCTAGAAGTTTTTTCGAGGGGGGGGGGTCAAAAAAAAAGCTAAAAAAATGATTAAAAAGTTGTTTATATCCATTTTTGTTTCTAGGTCGAGCTTTGATTTTTCCTGGATTCAGAGCTCGGCCACCCTAGAGATATTTTATTTGGGAATGGTTATCCAATTAGTTTAGTAAATTCTGTAATTGCAAAACGTATTAAAAAATTATCAGATAGTGACAGTAAACGCAAATCAAAGGGAAAATTCAGTTTATCTTGGTCTCCCGTACGTTAAAGAGGTTTCAGACCACATTTCCTAAAATCTAAGAAAAAATAACATTTACAGTTATTATAGACCCTGAAAAACAATCAGTTTCCAAATTTATCAAGGTAAAGACTATCCCGATAGGTGAAAACTCCGGTTTCTACAAAATTTCCTGCTCTTGTGGTCTTTTGTACATCGGAAGAGCTGATCGGCGACTTACGAATAGATTAAGTCAGCACTCAACCTCAAATAATAACACCCTTAAAAAACGAAAAAAAACAGAAAATTTTGTCTCTGCCCTTGCAGAATACATATTTGAGTACCCAGACCCTACTATTTTATTTAACCGAGCTAGCCTAATTTCGCATGACAAAGCTATTAACCAGCACTAAAGATAAGCTGTTGAAATTTATAAATACCAACATTTAGGTCTAGCTTTGATCAGGGATTCAGGTTATTTAAGAATAAATGAGTCGTATTTCGGTTTTCTCAAAAGAGAAGCCGATACTCTAGTAATCCATGATATAAACCTTAAACCACCTTCCCAATCGCATATTCTAACACGTAAACAACCACTTAAGTCTCAAAGGTCATCTGCAAAAAATGCAATTGTTAAGATCAGAAATCAGGTGACCTAGTTTTTTGATTTATTTAATTGCTGGTTGGTTTGTTTCAGTAAATGAAATTTTCTCTTTTATTTTTTTTAAGTTATTCGTTAGTATCCACCGATGGCAGTTAGGAATTTTTGGATTTTGTACAAATCGTGAATATTGGCAAGTAACACATTTCATTGCTGTTAGGTATTTGATTTTAATTCTTATAGTTTTAAATTTTATTTATCTTTTTAATTTTTTGCTTGTTTTTTTATTGGTTTGCTGACTTTCCGCGTTTGTTTTTTTTCTTCGGTATTTTCCTTGCTTATATTATTTTGTTCGTGCTGAAAAAGAGAGGCAGTAGTTCTCTCGAAATATTCGCTTTGTTTGTTTCTTCAGTATGTTTGTTTGGCCTCTAAAAACCACATTTTGGTCGCTTTCTTTTTTATGTTAAGACACATAGTGTAATTGGTCTATTTACAAAAACCGTTTTAAGCAGTTTCGTAATGCCTAGAGAACAAATGAAGAACCTAGACCATCAAATGTGACTATATTAATCTGAGCAGCTAATGTAAAGGGTATTGAAAAAAATTATAAAGTAACATTAAGCGAAAATGAAGAACAAAGAAATATACAGGTAGAATACTTGCGTCAACGGCAATTGCAACGCGTCAAAAACAAAAGTGAAGAACAAACATCAGGTTCGAAGATTAGCGGCAACAAGAATCAAAGCGAGTCAAAAACAAAAGCGAAGAACAAATAAAATATGCTGTTACAAGAGATGCAACAGCGAGAAAATGGAACGATTTAAAATTGTAAGTGAAGAACAAAGAAATGCGCGGTTAAAAGATGTGTCAAAGCAAATACAAAAAAATAGGCAGTTAGAAGATAAGCTGCAGAAAGAATGACAAGCGATAGCGAAAAAGCTAGTATCAGAAAGTGTCAAACATGAAGTGAAGAACAAAGAACTGTGCTGTTAGAAGAAAAGGGACAGCGAAAATAAGAACGATTCAAAAATGAAAGTGAAGATAAAAAAATATCACGGTAGAAGAACAACGCCATTAAATTCAACACCAATAAAGTATTGCGCAAAATCCACTACAAACCTACAAAGATGCCATAAACTACACAACCGTTGAATACAAGTCATTGGGACCCTTTAGAGTTCTATGTATTCCATGGAGAGCCGTCCAGATTCCCGAGCAAAGAAAAGCAAACAAAAGTGTTTCATTTAGAGGCTGATACTTGCAACGAGAATAAATATATACAAACATGCCATATGCCTAGCGCTGGGACCCGGCATCGAAATAAGCTACATAATTTTTTTTTTTTTAACCGGCATATTGACGTTTTTCCCAGGGTGATGGTATCAAACCTATGGTGACGTTATGACATCACGAAGAGGTTTAGATTATCTGCGAATGAGTGCCGGGTCGGGCTTATGCCAGATTTGCCATTTAACTCATTCGGACTCTCTGTCTTGGCTTTTTATATAATTAGTGTATGGCTTGATGTCCGCAACAACTTGATTTTAATTCAAAAAGTTTTATAGTCAATCAAGCAGTTTGAATCTTCACCAAAGCCTGCATACTGGTGAGAAACCATTTAAATGTGATTTGTGCAAAAAGTGTGTTACTCAGTTAAACCTTTTGACAAAACATCAAAGACTGGATAAAGGTGAGAAACCGTTTAAATGTGATTTCTGCAAAAAGTGTTTTACTCAATCAAGCAATTTGAATCGTCACCAAAGAGTACATAGGCGTGATATGTATTTACATTATGCAACACGTGAGAATGAAATTCATTCTTTTTAATGTCTTAGTAGTTACCTATCATAAGGTTTCACGGGGCGCTCCTTATTTGGGAGACAATTGGACTCCGTCCAGAACACAAAGAGAAGGTATTTGACCTACTT
Source organism: Artemia sp. Kazakhstan ARC1039 (assembly GCA_029168905.1). Taxonomy (NCBI): domain Eukaryota; kingdom Metazoa; phylum Arthropoda; class Branchiopoda; order Anostraca; family Artemiidae; genus Artemia; species Artemia sp. Kazakhstan ARC1039. The sequence continues at coordinate 62,670 of JAQQPU010001463.1, read as the reverse complement.
TAGAGAGAGGCGTTAGAATTCAATTGACAGATTACAGATTATAGACAGATTGAGTCTTCTGGAATTTTTCATATGATTTTAGCATGGACATGTCACATAATTATTGCATGCACATGAATATCACAAAGAATAATTATTTATATTTCCAAAGAGAGAAAAGGGTTAAAAGAATTTGACCAAATTTAAAGAGAAAAATGTAATGCAACACCGACATTTGGAAAAGTACACTTAATATCTAATTAGCGGATAAAGTTGAGGGGTTTGGGAAACATGTTGCATAGAGTTGATTAAGTTAGGTTAGTCATTTAACATAATGCGTTCTGAACGGTCTGCTTTTCAAAATTCTTTTTGCACTTTACACAATTTTTTTACTAAAGTATTATATTCTGAAAATAATTATTTTATAGATTTACTCCTTTTCAAAAGGGTTAATTATTTCTCATTATCAACATTTATAGCAAAAAAGATTGACAGGGAACAGTCTCTGAACTCTTGGCATCATGACTAATGCATGAATTTTATCTGCATTCCATTAGCCTATGAGATTTTCTCTCCGAAGGCAGTTAGAAACGTGTTATGGAAACTATTCTTAACTTTTTCATAACTTTTAATGGATTAAGTTAAACGAAATAAATTAAAGATATTCAAAATCAGCATTAAAAGGCAATTAGTTGGATATGTATATTGAATAAATTACAACACTCCGATCAAGCATAAGAAATTATGATAAGAAAATAAATATAGACCATTCAAATAGGCAAAATTAATATCCTATGTTGGGTAAAAAACTAATGATAATTTAGCACGAAAATATATGTAACTAATACTTAATTGTATCTCAGCCTTCTTTATAAGCTTTATCCTCTAGTATCAGAGGCAATGCTATAGCGTTGCCTATAGTAAAGGCCATACGGCTCCAATGTTTTTTTTTTCCCAGAGGCACTTCATATGGAAAGGGTCGTCGTAGAAACTTCAAAGGCGGTTCATTCGATTTGAAATCGAGAGTTCTAATGTCCTTTTTAATAGTCAAAAATGATTGAAGGGCAACTAGCCACCCCCTCCACGCCCATCATTCCCCAATCCACATCCAATCAAAATTTTGAGATAGCCATTATGTTCAGCGTACTTGATTTCCAGATAGAAAATATATTTTTGAGGGGGACACTCCCCCACAACCCTCAGGGCAAGGGTTTTAAGTTATGCCCTTGGGGCATATAAGGCTTTTATAGAAGGCTTTGTCGTACAAACTTCAAAACAGGCTGATTCGATTGGAAATTCAAAGGGCTAGTGCCCGTTTTAACAGTCGAAAGGGATTGGAGGGCAACTAACCCCCCCCCCCCC
>JAQQPU010001463.1:0-50598 GCA_029168905.1 Artemia sp. Kazakhstan ARC1039 | reverse complement strand
ATGGTCCGAATTGAGTAAAGTGATTGTGGGGGTTGGACTGACTGGGCAGGCGTAAGTACATGGGGCGGAGGATTGTTTAGAGGGATGGGTTCCTGAGGTATACTGCGCTGTATCGGGTATACAGGGGGATAAGGCTGAAAGTCGAATGGAACACGAACTAGGGGAGGGGGGTCGTGAATACTTTCGGCGTCGCCCTAAAAAACGTTGGGTTACCTTGTTACCTTGACTGGTAACAGCTGGGACTGCCCAAGTTTGTGCACTTGTTTTTTGTTTGCAGCTCGATTTATTTCGTAAAAAGGAAAGGGGGACATAAATATGCAAGCTAACACACTCAAAACAACGCCCACTTGATGCTAACTTACATAAAGGAACGTGGTCAAAATTACACTTTGTTTTCGTACACTTGCCAGTGAGGTAAAAACGACATAAATGCAATAACGAGCACTTCTTTTGGTCGCATTTGTTATATAAAAATTGAGAACAAACTCATGGACTGGCTTCATTTTGTTTTTTGAAGTTACGGGTAATATATCCATGATTATAGGGGCACTTTGAACCTAATTTACAATTTCCTTGCTTAACAAACTTGCAATTTTTTATAACACTATTATCAGGAATACTTTTTTCCTGCAGCTTGCTTGGAGCACTATCATGTTCAAAATGACATTTATCACCTAATTTGCAAATACCTGCTAAAATTATATTAGCACATTTGCGATTATTAGCAGAGAAGTCCTTATTATTAGTCAGAATCACTTCAGTACTTTCAAAACAAATTCGGGCATCTCTGATTGAGTTCTCAAGGTCAGAATTATAATTAGGTTGAATAGAATTCAGAAAAGACTCTTTCGATTGGAAATTCAAAGGGCTAGTGCCCTTTTTAATAGTCAAAAGTGATTTGAGGGTGCACTAACCCCCCTCTCACTCCCACCTTTTCCCCAAACACATCCAATCAAAATTTTGAGACATCCATTTTATTAAACGTAGTTTTAAGTTCTGGAAATTAGGTCTTTGAGGATGACAAGAAAAACTCGAATCAAAATTTGAATCACTGACAGGAAAGAGATTTATCGTCTGATTTGCTTTTGTTAATTTCGTGTGCTGCCGCCTATCAAATCCGTGAAGGTCAAGCGCTGTGATTAAATTTTCCTCAGTAGATGTTACTAGCGTCGCCTTGGAGAGAGAGCACCTCGTTACTGCTGTGCTAGTTTCGAATTTTTCGGACTGCTTTTCTCGTCCATTTTCAAATACTGAACAATTTGAGAAAGTAGTTACCTTAGTTTGAGTTGTTACACCGGATGTGGGTTGACGCGGGTTTTCAGAATTCAAATTGTCCATTACTGCATCATTAGCGGTGGATATAATTGATTGGCATGTAGGTTGGGTCGCTGCTTTCTTCACACTCCTGGTTTTCCGCACGTCCTTGTTCATAGCAGGAGTTACTCCTTCTGGTTCACCTTTCGGGGAACACGCAACACAAGTCCATTTAGGATCCGGAATATAACTCTTTGTGAGTCTAATTCCTGCACAAAACGCGTGAGTCCATTCCTTACATTTGCTACATTCCACGGGGTTTGAGGTCACATGTTTGTGGCAAGACACACATAGCCACTTATGTTTGACTCCTGTTTTCTTCAGGGTAGACTTCGCTGTTGCTGCTTTCGTCAATAAGAGTCAGGTTACTTATGGTCAGCGATGAACGGGGAGGGGGGTTTGGCTATGCACCAGATTCACGCCAGATCCAAAAGGGGGGCTGTCTTGGTCTTTTGATGCACCAATGCCACCTTATTTTTGAAAACAGTCCACAATCGTGGAGCTTATAGAAAGATCTATCACAAAACGCATTGACCTATTGGTCGAACGCGTTCAAACCCCCTAACAACACCAGGAGCAAGGGAAACATAACGAGCAAGAGATCACCGGGAGCAAGGAAGCGTCGAGACCTACTCACCTGTTCCCTGCAATTTATGGCCAATTAACCGGCAGGTACCAATACGGCGCTTCCGGCAGGTTCTCTCCCCTCTTCTGCTTGATCCCAAGCGATCCACGCAGTCAACAGGACTTTACTTATTCAGAAGAAACATATACACAGGTGGCAACAAAGATAGTGCTATATGAAGATAGCACAATAGATGGCGTGTCAATCTATATAAAAAAAGATGGCGCTGGTGAGAATAAACAGAGAGAAAGACCTATACTAAGAATTATAGAAGGTCCCTCAAAAGCTACTCAACTAAAAACCTATAATTAGAATTTACAAATCAATATGGAAATAACCTCAAAGTAATGCAGAAGCTTTATCTCATTAAGGGCAAAGATGCAAACTCAGCTACAATAACTGTGCCAACCACGTCATCTGGCGGACCACAGGTGAAAGGCGGACCTTAAGACAAGTCAATTAAAATAATCCTTATTAATTGGGATAGAACGCAACCTTGATTAACTCCTGATTTGTTACGAAACCAACTGCTAACCTTATTTCCTATCTTAACCACTGCAGTGTTATTCTTGTACATAGCACTAGTAATTTAAATGTATTCGTATGGTACAACATACATAAATAAGACCTTCGCTAAGGCTCTACTATCAGCTGAATTGAGCGCTTACTTATTATCTATAAAATTGAGGACCAAAGGTGTTTCATAACTCACGCACTTTTCAATTATTAGCTTAAGAGTATAAATTTAGTCGACACATCCTCTACTCTTCCTAAAACCGCACGGCTCTTCTCTTAAAACATTTTCTATCGTATCTTTAAGTCTTAAAAATATCATCATGCTATGTAAACTGGTTCCTGCAGAAACCAGGCTAATGCCTCTTAATTACCATGGCTAATTAAACTTAATCACCTGGCTAATTGCCATGCTCACTCGTGTCGTTTTTTTTTATATCGGCGTTTAATGAAGGTTTTCATAAAATCGATAGGTACATCCCTTTTTTCAAAAATCATATTTATAATCTTCAGTAACTTATTTCGCACCTTATAGCCACTATATTTAAGAAACTTCTACACCACACTATCAACATCGGGGGCTTTATTTTTCAATCCTTTTCTAATCACTAATTCTTCCTTACAAAATAATTCTTCCTTCACATCCAAGGTGTCACAAACTTTTTCAATTTCTTCTATATCTTTTCCTATAACTCCATCCCAGTTTAGCACGTTCTCAAAATGTTCTGCCCACATCTTTTTAACTCTTTTCTTGTCACTAATTATTGCCTTGTTCCCATCTTTAACTTGCAAAGTCTAGATTCTCTACCCCCTCTCAATTTATGAACATACCAGTACAATATGCTACTATTCTGTCATATAGCTGTATAATCCAGATCTTTGGAAATTTTATCCATGGTCTCCACTTCACACCTTTCTTTACATTCCCTTTATTTTCATATTTATCTATCATTAAGATAATTTTTTGTTCTAGCCAATACTTCTCTGTATTAAACATAAAGCATTTTGACTAATTCTCTTAGCTGCGTTTCTAAGTTTCTTCCCTAAGACGCCATCAGCAACTTCACAAATTCTTTTCTTAAAATTATTCCACTCATCTTCTACATAGTCAAGTTTGCAACTCTCAAGTTTAGCACTCAACTCTTCCTGAAAAGTTTCTCTCAAATTCCCATCCTGGGGCCTACCAATGTCATAGCTTCCTGGAGGGTAGTTCCCCCTTCTGGAATTTCAGATTTAAATTAAGCCTAGATATTTTTAGATAGTGGTTTTTCTTTCAACATTAATAACAGCATTCCTATATAACCTACTATCTCGTATTGAGCCTGGCAGGCTTTGCTTTACAATAACATAATAAATAAGGTGAGAGCCTCATGTGAGTACCATTTTAACTTATTGGCCACTTTATGGCCTAGTGCTGTATTGTTTTTATCTAGACTGTTTTACCTACGAAATTGCAGCAGTCTGTAGCTATTACTTTTTTCTTTTCCTACGCCAAATTGACCTAGGCTAGGATACCATCCATCCTTATTTCTACCGACCTGGGCGTTAAAATCTTCTAATGAGAATACCACATTTCTACCTGGGGCCCTGTCTATTTCTTCCAATAGCACTAAGTAAAATTCATTCGAGTCACTATTCTCTCCTTCAGTCGGTTCTACAGGGGCATATTCTGCTATGACTGTTTCCTGCACTATTTATGCTTAAAATGAGTGATTAGCAGTCATTTATTAATACATTCTCAGCTGATAAAAGACTTAGCCACTCCCTTATTCATCATAAGTCCTAATCCCTATTTATATGCCCCACCCTTCGTGACGGAGCTCCTAAACTCTATATCACCTAATTTCTTGTTTCCTAACCCCTGAGATGAGTTTCATAGTCCAGTTTGAAACGTCTGACGTCTGAAGTGTCAGAGAGCAAGAAGTCTATGGGACCTCCTGTTGAATGCCTATTACCTCCGGCTTATTATTATTACCTCCGATTCATGGGCACAAATATTATGCTACTACGGGGATCAACGCACTGTAGAGCCCAGCCTTAGATTCCGGTGATAAAATTATGCAAAAACGTCTCGATATTAATTCAGATCAGAAAACAATTTAAAAAAAATATGGAGCCGTTTACGAAAATAAATATATACATTAACAGCTATTAGTCGTTTAAAGAGAGTAGATATATACCCTCTTTAAACGTGAAACTGTGTATACATATGTTACCGCTAATCTCCGAAATTGGTGAATGTCGACATTCACCGATGAATGTCCGAAATGCTTTTTTTTTCCTTGGATTTAGTCAGTGTTGCCAATCAACTTTTTCTGTTATATGCAAGGTTTGATGGTGACAGGTTAGGTTAGGTCAGGTTAGGTTGGGTTAGATTAGGTTATTAACCCATTTCTGACATTTATAACCTAGTTTAACCTAACCCAACCTAACCTAACTTTAATTTTTACCATCAAAGCTTGTATAAGACTGAAAAAGCTGACTCTCAAAACTAATTGAATCCAAGCAGAATAAAAGGAATTTTGGACATTAATTGGTGAATGTTGACATTAACTAGATTTTGGACAATCACAGTAACATTTGCATTTATAAGGTTTTCAATGAAATAGTATTTTTCTTTGGAAAATAGGGATTTTCAGGCCTAAAAAAAAAAAAAATCTAGAAACGTCACGAGTTGGAAATTTTTGTTTACAGCTTTTATTTTAGAGAGAAAAAAAAATCACGTAATTGGTTTTCAAGATCAAAAGTTAAACCATTTTCTCCCAGGAGAGTTCATATCGTTTATAGTATCTATGACTCATGCAAAATTACTCTGAGGAACAAGAAAAAGGCAAGGAACAAGAAAAATTCTGTTGAATTACAAAAAAAATGTTGTACAATAAAATCTGATGTTGTAAGGACAAAGTGAAATTACAATAGAATAAAGGGACGTGTTAGTCTAGCTTCCGTGACTGTGTGAAGAATAATCAGGACAAAAGAATTGAATTTACTTCAAAACTACTTAATTCAATTGAAATTGGCTGTTTTTCATCGTAGAAGGATGAAGTGTTATTTCAGCGTCTGCAAAGATGCAAAGGAAAGAAAAAGTGAATCCACGTCTGAACTTCTCAGCCACCCTGTAAGAGAATGAAGTCATTTTAGTGCTTTTGAAAGGATAAGCAGGAAGAAGGAACTGAATCATGCCAAATGAGTATATGAGTAACATCATATTTATATACCTTCCAAGAGCAAAAATTACTTAATTTATCGTCTTCTCCAAATGTATGCTAAAATCATTCCCATATACTAATCAAAATCGATACCAAGCTCTAGGATTACAAATATCTTTGTCTTGAAACATTATAGATCTGGATTGCATAATCATTTTCATTAGAATAGGAAACAATGGCATTCATAAAGCAAGTGGAACATGGGGATTTTTGGAGCTAATTTTGTCAACTGCTTCACTAATGTGATGAAATTTTAGTTTATTGAGACGATCGGTTGTGCGGAAAAATGCCACTTCTTCTGCTAAGCCGTATAAATGCGCCAAACTAGGCTGAGGTGCAGATAATGTGACAAAACTATAGCATTGAACACCCGGGCCAACAGATTACGGTCAAACTTACGCTTATTTGCCACTATACAGCTATACGTACAAGAAGACCGATTCTGAAAATGAGAAAGCAGTAATTGCCCCATCTCTAGTATTGACTCTTCAATTGGAAGGCCCGGATATACAATGCCCTCCGTGAGCTCAACAATAGAATCATCAAGGGTGACGCTCCGATCCGCATCGGATTTCGAATTAAAAAGCAGTACTTCCAACTTTTCAGCATTAAATTGGAGTCTAATATGGGTATACTCTTATTGTAACTTGATAAAAATATCTTCTTGCCCATACAGAAACCGGTTCAGGTTCAGTATGTCATCCGCATAAACTATCAAAGACAAAAATTTTACCACTCAGAACATAAGTCATAAGGGATTTTGGTTTTAGCTTCGCAATACTATTATTAAGTGATGTCGGTTACGAAATACCATCTTGACCTCCTTCTCTCACCGTAACATTTTGAACTGATGAGCTCTCAGCAAATAATATTATTATACATCAAATATTCAGTTTAATTTATTAGCTCTTTTTATAGTTGTTAAATACGAATATATTTTCACTACAAACATGTGTTTGGATACTGCCTCCTTTTCTAACTGTAAATAAAAACCAAAAGCCTACTGCGTCATTGGCGCTTAACTGAAAACGAATTATATTACAAATATTTTCTTTTCCAGTTCTGACAGCATTGAAAATAAAAATACTATAAACAGTAAAATAAATTCTTGAACTGATGGATCTTTCAACAATTAATGTCATTATACATCAAATATTCAATTTAATGTTGTTTATACTTTCCAAGACAGTTCAAGACGCATATAGTTATAGACTTTTACAGTGAGAGAAGGAGGTCATACCCAAACTCTTGTTTGTAGTGATTTTTGTTCGTTTCAAGCTTGATTTGCATATTCAATTTAAGTTTCACTCGTTTTAAGATTTATTTATAAATTTAGATAAATATCTATTGTATGTTTGTTTGCATTGATTTTTTATTTAATTTATGTTCGTTTTAAGTTTCATTTATACTTCAATAGGAAAAGATTTTTTCGCTTTAAGCTGTATTTTCATATTCAATCTAAGAATTACTCGCTTTAAGATCTATTCATTCACTTATATTATTACTTTTTGTATGTTTTTGCTTTGATTGTTTATTTAATTTGTGTTCGTTTTGGTTTTCATTTATTCTTTAATAGTAATTTCTGGTCGTTTTGAGTTGGACTTTAAAAGGTATTTGTATCTGCTGAGCTTAAGTTTGAAATGACCTTTACTTTTTTTTGAAAAACTTACTTTTCGGAAAGTTTTTTTAATTAATTTTTGTTCGTTTTTGATTGAAAAAGTTTCAGGTTTTTAAAAATTACGTATTTCAAAATCAAACTTTTAAAAAAATCTAATATTCATCAAAGTATCAAAACTGGTATCAGAGCAACAATATCAAAGTGTAAAAATGGGTTTGTGTCAACCTCGGAGTTTTTATTATCTGATGTTTGAACCAATTTTAACAAAACTGCTATTTCAAAATTTTTATCGGATGGGTTTGGTGAAAAAGGGTTTGTGGGGACTAATTAAGCTTCGGTCTCTTTTACTCTTTAAAACTGAACTAGACCTTTCTATTTTCAATCAAATGAGCCCTCTCTGAAGTTTATATAAGCATCGTTTCTATATGAACCATATATATCCCCAGAGTATAACTTACAACGCCTGTCCCTGGGCCCTGGGGGCTTGTGTTGGCCCTGGAGTTTTAATATCTGATGATTAAACTATTTTTCACAAAATGGTCACCTCAAATTTTTATCGGATTGATTTATCCATCCGATACACCCAAGGGCGTGGAGGGCGGGAGGGGCTAGTTGCCCTCCGATCTTTTTTTACTCTGAGAAAATGAACTACAGCTTTTAATTTCCATTCAAATGAACCCTCTCTGAAGTTTATACGAGCATTCCTTTCATAAGAGCCACATACGGCCCTAGGACATAGCTCACAATGCCTGCCCTCCGGGTCCTGGGGGATGTGTCGACACCGGAATTTTTGTTATCTGACCTTTGAACTTTTTTGAAAAAATGGCTCTTTCAAAGTTCTTATCGGATGGGTTTGAGAAAATAGGGAGTAGAGAGGGGTGCTATTTGCCCTCTAATCTCTTTTGACTCTTAAAGAGGGAACGAGAACTTTCAATTTCCAATAACATGAGTCCTCCAAAGTTTATACGAGCATACCTTCCATAAGAACCATATATGCCCCAAGAGCAATACTTACAACGTCTTCCCCGGGCCGTACGGGGGGGGATTTTGTCGACACAGGAGTTTTTATTATCTGACCTTTTTGAACTGTTTTTAATGAAATGGCCATACGTAAAGAAGTTTTTGTTATTTGATCTTTGAACTATTTTTAACAAAATGGCTACCTAAAATTTTTAATCAGATGTATTTGGGGAAAAGGGGGTGGGGGGGGGGGGAATTGCTCTCCGATCGCTTTTGACTTTTAAAAAGGACACTAGAGCTCTCAATTTCCAATCGAATGAGCTCCCTTTGAATTTTATTGGACGACCCCGTCTATATGAATTGCCTCTGGGGAGAAAATAAATTGAGTTTTGGGGGAAGGCTAGCTGCCCTTCAATCACTTTTGAATCTTAAAAAGTGAATTACAACTTTCAATTTCCAAACAAATGAGCCCTCTTGTAAGTTTATACGAGCATTCCTTCCATAACCACCATACTTGCCCCCAGGGCATAACTTACGACGCCTACCCCCGGACTCTGGGGGGATGTGTCGACACCGGAGTTTTGCTATCAGAACTTTGAACTATTTTTAACAAAATATCTCTTACAAAATTTTTATCTGATGCATTTAGGGCGTGGAGGAGGGGGGATAGTTGCCCTCCGATCTCTTTTGACTCTTAAAAAGTGAACAAGAACTTTCAATTTCCAATCAAATGAGACCTCTCCAAAGTTTATACGAGTATCTCTTCCAAAAGAACTATATATGCCCCCAGAGCATTACTCATAACACCTGCCTCTGGGTCCTGGCGAGTTCCGTCGACACAGGAATTTTTCTTATCAGACCTTTGAACTATTTTTAATGAAATGGCCATTATAAAAATCGGATATCTTTTGACTCTTAAAAATTGAACTAGAACTTTCAATTTCCAAACAAATGAGCCCCTCTGAAGTTTATCCCAGCATCCCTTTCATAAGAACCACATACGCCCCCAGGACAACACTTACAACGCCTTTACCCGGGCCCTGGGGGAGGTTTTGTTATCTAATTTTTGAACAATTTCCAAAAAACTGGCCATATCAAAATTTGTAGCGGATGAGTTTGGGAAAAAAGAGCGTCGGGGGGGGGGGAGTTTCCCTTAACTCTCTTGAATCTTAAAAAGTGAACTAGAACTTTCAATTTCCAATCAAATGAGCCCTCTATGGAGTTTATACGAGCATCTCTTTCATAAGAACCATATATGCCCCTAGGGCATAAATTAGAACGCCTTCCCCTGGGCCCTGGGGGGTTGTATTGACACCGGATTTTTTCTTACCCAACCTTTTAACTATTTTTAACAACAATTCTATCTCAAAATTTTCATCAGATGGGTTTGGAAAAAGAAGGCGGGGGGGGGGTTGGCTAGCTGCCCCTAGATTACTTTTGACTAATAAAAAGTGAGCTCGAACTTTCAATTTCCAATCGAATGAGCGCTCTCTGAAGTTTATACGAGCATCCATTTCATACGATCCATATATGCCCCAGGACAAAACTTACAACGCCTGCCCCGGGGCCCTGGGGGGTTGTGACGACACCTCAGTTTTTGTTATCTGACTTTTGATTAATTTTTTACTTAATGGCTATCTAAAAATTTTATTGGGTGCATTTGAGGAAAATGGGGCGTGGGGGGGGGGGGGGCTAGTTGCCCTCAAATCTCTTTTGACTAAAAAAAACTGAACTAGAACTTTCAATTTTCAATCACATGAGCCATCTCTGAAATTTTTACGAGCATCCCTTCAGTAAGAACCATATGTTCCCTCAGGGCATAACTTACAACCCCTACCCTCGGGCCCTGGGGGGCTCTGTCGACCCCGGAGTTTTCGCTATATGGTCTTTGAACTATTTTTAAAAAGAAGCTATCTCAAAGTTCTTATCGGATGGGGTTGAGGGAAAAGGGTGTCGAGGGGGGCTAGGGGCCCTCCAATATCTTTTGACTCTTAAAAAGTGAACTAGAACTTTCAATTTCCAATCAAATGAGCCCTCTTTGAAGTTTATACGAGCATCCCTTCCATAAGACCCATATATACCCCCAGGGCATAACTTACAACGCCTGCTCCAGGCCCTGGGGGTTGTGTTGACACCAGAATTTTTTTTATATGATTGGCAAGGCCTGGTACTCTGCTCGCCAAGGGGTAGCGTAGGATCCATGCTTTGGCTGTAGACACAAAGTTCTTAAATTATAGGTATAAATCATTTACCTTTCGGTTTAGTATATAAGCAGAAATTAGGGAGTTTTATTTTTATAATATTTATAGCAATAGACTTGAATCTGTTCTAGCCTCTCGTTTAGCTATTATTATTTTATTAATTTGTCAGATTATTTAAGCCGATTTTTTTGTGACCATCTGTACTTTAGCATTTACGATTAAGAATGTCTTTTGATAACGTTTTAGGTTTTTCATCCCCCTTATTTTATTTTACTGTAGAAGCCGCAGATACTTCATAAAGTAATATCAATGCACTTATGGAAGCTTCAAATTCTAATATTGGCTTACAGAGAAAAAAGTTTAGAAGACTATAAGCGCAATATATGCCATACAAGAATTCCTTTCCATTCACTATTGGTTTCATATCAAAGAATTCGTACGGGAGAAAAACCATATAAATGTGATGTATGTCACAAGAGCTTTTCTGAGCTGTGCAATTTGAATATACATCACAGAGTGCACACAGGTGAGAAACCGTTTAAATGTGATGTTTATAAAAAGTGTTTTTCTCAATCAAGCAATTTATATCTTCACCAAAGACTACATACAGGTGAGAGACAGTTTAAATTTGATTTATGCAAAAAGAGTTTTACGCAATCAAGCCATTTGATAAAACATCAAAGAGTTAATACAGATTAGAAACCGTTTAAATCTGATCTATGCGAGAAAAATTTTTCAGGTAAATTGAATCTGAACCGTCATACATCAACCCATTCTAGGAAAAGGCATTCTAGTTTATAGTTTACAATAAAAACCTCTTACAGAATAGCAATTTTTATAAGCAGTTTTTAATTTTGTATAATCTAGAGCAGGGCTTCCTAAACTTTTTTCATTCACGACCCCATTTATTATTGCAAGTTTCCTGGCGACGCCATATGAATATAATGGAAAGACAAGCAAATATTTAAGATGATTCATTTGTTAGGTAACAATATACATGTACACATGAAAATATAGAGTTTTAGAATTCGTTTAGAAACATACAAAAATCTAAAATAAAAAAATCCACAAAAGTTATCTTTATTATGTTTACAAAAATTACCTTATTTTTCATCAAAATTACATTTTTTACAATAACATAAATAAAAGAAAATTTTGACCGTCTTAGTTCAATCGAATATATTTGAACGCAGTCGTTGGGTGGTAAATATTAAATTAAAATGAAAGGAAAAACTTTAGTGAGATGGATGTGCCAGTTTTTTATTGCATAACAAATTAAGTCTTTGCGAATGTTTGACACTGCTAGACGTAAGACCTCTTCAACATTGATGAAAGATATTGCGATTTGATATGCGTTAACTGAAAAAAATATAAATGTTTTTACTTTTATATTTTTAATAAATGAAATAATTTTAATATTTAATTACTAAATATCAGTATATGTAAAACTGACAATGCACATTCATTTGTATTTTTTCAGTAAAGTGCAAATTTTGTTCTGGCCTTGGGAAGGCATAGGTGTTTTGCACCCAACTTATCTTAGTTTCTGCTCGTTTTGAGTTTGGTTCGGTTATTTATTGTAATTTCTGATCGTTTTGGATTTCATTTATTTATCGATGCTGATTTGTGGTAGTTTCGAGCCTGGTAGATTATCTGATTTTATTTTTGCTCATTTTTTGTTTAATGGAGTTCTTTACTTTTCTTTGAAAAACTTATTTTGTAGAAAAATTTGTTTTAATTAATTTCTGTTCGTTTTATATTGACATAGTTTTTTCAGGTAAAAAGAAAATAACACTTTAAATCTTTTCATTTTTTAAGACTTTATAGTTTGGCCTGCTATTTGTATGCTGGAGAAAAATTTTCAGCAATTTTTAACAACATACACCCTTTTAAAAATCTGGACACAAATAGTACTGTTTAACTTAGTTTCATACCTCCTTTAGTTGACCTGAAATGGAAAATTTGATACCATTCCCAAAAAAATCTGTTTACTTTCTTTGATAGTTTGGATACACTTACACTATTTTGATTCGGTTAAATTTTAAGAGCAGAAGTAGCCTGGAAAGTTTGAACATAATACCCTCAGTCGTTCTTGGGATACTGCTAAGATGCCTTATTAGGAATTAGCATTATCACAGTGCATTATGATTTAATCTTAAAGCAACATTTAGTTTTTAAACATAATGGTCAAATGGGAGGGTAGGAGTGGAAGGGGGTTTAGTTACCCTCCAATCACTTTCGACTATTAAAAAGGGCATCAGCCCTTTCTATTTTCAATCGAATGAGCTCTTTTTGAAGTTACCAAGAAAACTCCTTCGATACGAAGTGCCCTGGTCTAAACAACAACAACACCAAAAAATATTACTAATAACTTTCGACTATTAAAAACGGCACTAGTCCTTTGAATGTCAAATCGAAGGAGCCCTTTTCTGAAACTTCTACGACAACGCCTTCTATAAAACATTATATGTCCCCAGGGAATAACTTAAAACCCTTGCTCTGAGAAATGTGGCGGAGTATCCTCCTCAAAAACTTATATTCCATCTGTAAATCAACTACACTGAACAAAATGGCTATCTCAAAATTTTTATTGGATGTGTTTGGGTGAATGCTGGACGTTGCCCTGAGGGTTGTTGGGAAGTGTCCAACTCAAAAACATATTTTCTATCTGGATATCAACTACGATGAACAAAATGGCTATTTCAAAATTTTGATTGGATGTGTTTGGGGGAATGATGGGCGTGGGGGAGGGGCTAGTTCCCCTCCAATCACATTCGACTATTAAGGAGGGAACTAGCACTTTGAATTTACAGTCGAATGAGCCTGTTTTGAAGTTTCTACGACAACGCCTTCTTATAAAAACCTTATATGTCCCCAGGGCATAACTTAAAACCCTTGCCCTGAGGGTTGTGGGGGAGTATCCTCCTAAAAAACCTATTTTCTATCTGTAAATCAACTAGCCTACGTTGAACCAAATGAATATCTGAAAATTTTGATTGGATGTGCTTGGGGGACTGATGGGTGTGGGGGGCTAGTTGCCCTCCAATCACTTTCAGCTATTAAAAGGGGCACTAGCCCTTTGAATTTCCAATTGAATGAGCCTGTTTTGAAGTTTCTACGACAACACCTTCTATAAAAACCTTATATGCCCCCGGGACATAACTTAAAACCTTTGCCCTGAGGGTTGCGGGGGAGCTTCCTCGTCAAAAACATATTTTCTATCTGGAAATCAACTAGTCTACGCTGAACAAAATGGCTATCTCAAAATTTTGATTGGATGTGTTTTGAGGAATGGCTGGCATGGGGGGGGGGCTAGGTGCCCTCCAATCACTTTCGACTATTAAAAAGGGCACCATCCCTTTGAATTTTCAATCAAATGAGCCTGTTATGAAGTTTCCACAACAACGCCTTCTATAAAAATTTCATATGCCCTCAGGGCATAACTTAAAACCCTTGCCCCGAGCGTTGTGGGGGAGTGTCCTCCTCAAAAAGATATTTTCTTTCTGGAAATCAGCTACGCTGACAAAATGCTCATATCAAATTTTGATTTGATGTGTTTGGGGGAATGATGTTTGTGGGGGGGGGCTAGTTGCCCTCCAATCACTTTTGACTATTAAAAACGGCACTAGCTCTTTGAATTTCCAATCAAATGAGCCTTTTTGAAGTTTCTACGACAACGCCTTCTATAAAAACCTTATATGCCCCCAGGGCATAACTTAAAACCCTTTCCCTGAGGGATGTGGCGGAGTATCCTCTTCAAAACATATTTTATATCTGTAAATCAACTACGCTGAACAAAATGGCTATCTCAAAATTTTTATTGAATGTCTTTGGGAGAATTATGGACGTGGGGGGCTAGTTGCGCTCCAATGACTTTCGACTATTAAAAAGGTCACTAGTCTTGTTAATTTCCAATCGAATGAGCCTGTTTTGCGGTTTCTAAGACAAAGCCTTCTATAAAAACCTTATATGCCCCCCACGGCATAACTTAAAACCCTTGCCCTGGGAGTTGTGGGGGAGTGTCCTCCTCAAAAAGATATTTTCTATCTGGGAAACAGTTACGCTGACAAAATTCCTATCTAAAAAATTTGATCGGATGTGTTTGGGGGATTGATGGGCGTGGGGGGGGGCTAGTTGCCCTCCAATAACTTTCGACTATTACAAAGGGCACTAGCCCTTTGAATTTTTAATCAAATGAGCCTGTTTTGAAGTTTCTCCGACAATGCCTTCTATGAAAACCTTATATGTCCCCAGGGCATAACTTAAAACCCTTGCCCCTAGGGTTTTGGGGAAGTGTCCTCCTCAAAAAGATATTTTCTATCTGGAAATCAGCTACACTGACAAAATGTCTATCTCAAAATTTTGATTGGATGTGTTTGCGGAAATGATGAGGCGTGGGGGGTGGGCTAGTTGCCCTCCAGTCATTTTCAACTAATAAAAAGGGCACTAGCCCTTTAAATTTCCAATTGAATGAGCCTGTTTTGAAGTTTCTATGACAACGCTTGCAATAAAAACCTTATTGCCCCCAGGGTATAACTTAAAAACCTTGCCCTGAGGGTTGTGGAGGAGTGTCCTCCTCAAAAACAGAGTTTCTATCTGGAAATCAATTACGCTGAACAAAATAGCTATCTCACAATTTTGATTGGATGCGTTTGGGGGAATGATGGGCGTGGGGGGAGGGGCTAGTTGCCCTCCAATCACTTTCGACAATTAAAAACGGCACTAGCTCTTTGAATTTCCAATCGAATGAGCCTTTTTTGAAGTTTTTACGACAACACCTTCAATAAAAACCTTATATGCCACCAGGGCATAACTTAAAACCCTTGCCCTGAGGGTTGTGGGGGAGTGTCCTCCTCAAAAACATATTTTCTATCTGGAAATCAACTACGCTGAACAAAATGGCTATCTCACAATTTTGATTGGATGTGTTTGGGGGAATGATGGGCTTGGGGGTGCTAGTTGCCCTCCAATCACTTTCTATTATTAAAAAGGGCAGTAGCCACTTCAATTTTCAATCGAATGAGCCCTTTTCGAAGTTTCTAAAACAACTCCTTCGATACGAAGTGCCCGGGTATGGAGAAAAAAACAACAACAAAAAACAAAAAAAAACACATTGTGTTCACATCGTTCTTTACTTAGGCAGTGCTAGCGCGCCATGCCTATGAAATTTTGCTTTTTCTATATGTCTCTCTTTTTCTGTGTCGTTCTCTCAGTCTCTCTAATCTATTCTTCTAATTTTTATAATTGTCTTCTGTATTCATCCTTTTTAATTGGCTGTTTTTAAAAGGCATTATTTTTATTTCTACTAACATAACTAATATAGAGACATGGCCAAGGAGAGGTTTAAAAAGACTTCTGAACCACCCATTGAATAAAAATCAAGACCAGGTAACATATTATGTGAGTGTAAAGGGGTAAACTTGAACTCATCTCCCAAGTAATTCTAAAGTATGAAAACGTATCGATTAGACAAAGACCACACTCCCTTTCTATGAAGATAAATAGAAGTTCAAATAGGGATAAAATCCTTTTAATAGACGAGTGTTTCAATAACAGTGATAGAAATTCACCAAAAATACCATAATACCAAAATACCATTTAGGTGAATTTATGCACATATGCAGTGAATTTCTGGTAACCCACAAAATTTCAGACCGAAATATCTGGTATTCTTTTGTGAGTTTCTATCACTGTTTGTTAAACACTCTCTATTAAAAGGATTTTATCCCTATTTGAACTTTTATTATTTGAACTTGTGCCACCAATAGATTTTTTTGTGTGTTTTCGAGGGAGCCCTTTTCAGATTATTTATTGCAAGAATATATCTTAAAATATATCTGCGATTTTGTATTTTAACTAATATCTTTTTTTCAATTCAGTTACAGCCCGTTAAGTATTGTTATTTATAGTTTTGTCTTATTTGATTGTTATTATGTTTATCTGATTTAAAAAAAATTGCTACAAGATCGCTATGTATACTGGATATGAGTCTTTTAGCTTCTTCATAAAAAATTCAGCCTATTGGCATCACCATGGTAATGGGTTTGCAGCATCACTGCAAAACTCACTCTGAGGGTTGCCTGCGAATTTGCTACCCTTGTACTCTACTAAATAGTTTTTTTATTTTAGATTCATTTATTAATTCGTTCTTGGGGGATGATTTTGCTTGTTTTTTGGAACTAATCGAAAACTTGAACGCTGACAAAAAAAACTCTTTACATTTCAATTTATTCTTTTTACAGTGTTTATTTTTCTTCGTTCTGTGAATTTCCTGTTATATCCTTTCAATTAATAAACAGAATTTCCTAGTTTAGTTGTGTTACACCAAAAGAGGCTTCCAAAACAAAATAAGGCTACCTGGCTAGTCATATTTTGAATCGATTTTGATTCTTATTTTTACTTGTCAGTGCTTAGAGTTAAAACATCCGTAAAACCTTGGTTTTAGCAACGACTTTCCCTCCGGTGGGGATCTGCTAATGGGTTCTATTTTTGAATCGGTCATTATATGTTCTTTTGCAAAACAGAAGTTGTCTAATAAAACTAAGAAAAAAGGCAAACCTTGGCCTTTTGAGCAGCCGAAAAGGTTTTGATATCAAAATGTTGAGGAAAATTTGCTTAATAACATTGTCAAAATTGGATTTGCAGAGATAAGCCTTTTTTAAGGGAAAAGGAGGTGGACATCCCGAATTTAAAGTCTTCCAATATTTCCTGGATTTAAAAGTCGTTTCCTGTTAATTCAAGTCTGAGGAGACCGAAAATTACATCAAAACCGAAATTTTTTTCACTTAGTACCTTATTTTGCTAGCGTTTTTCTTTAATTATGCAATTAAATAGTGGAATTTTTCAATTCTTACGTCATTTTCCATCTCCCCAGGCTTTAATTAATAGGAAACGAATTTTAAAGCCCCCAAATACTCCACTAATTAAGATACTGATTTTTTTTATCTTCCTTTGATCTTGCTTGGGTGGATATGGGGTACTAAACGATAGAATTTTCCATATTTGGTGTCAATTTAGGTCTCATTGGACTTGAAGTAATAGAAAATAACCTTTCAATTATTATTTATTTCAATTATGTATTATATTGTTATTTAATGACAAATCACATTTTATCCCTTTTGACCTCACCTAGAGTAATAATTGGGCACTGATATAAAGAAGAAAAAACCCATCGAAAATGGGGTTTTCAGGGCTAAACCAAAATATTGTAAGAAACCAAGCGAATTTTTTGAAAGCACAATCGTCTCTCTTCAGTGAAATAAAAAAAAAATATATTTAAGAACAGTGCCAAAGAAGACAAAGAAAAAAACAGAGCAAACGTAGAAAGTCAATGTGAAAAAACAAAACCCAAAAAACAAGAGAGAGGCATTGTAGTTATGTTTCTTGTGTAAATTGTTATGCATCATACATACTAAAAACGATGCAACCCCTCCTATATATTATATATCTTATCTCTTATAATGAGCAATGATTATATCCATATTTATGTTTTTTTTTCTTGAAAACGGCTCCATATTTTTTTTTGGCAAATTGGCACCCTGAGTTCTTCTGGCCTAAAAAACGGTCCATACAGGTAACGAATTCGAGAAAATTTGTCAAGAGCCTTTATCTTTGAAAAAAAAATCCCATTAGTGACGTCACATTTTTGTGACGTTTGATTCTGTGGTTGACTCTGCAATTCAAAGCAGAAGAACTTAACTTGTGCAATTTGACAGTACCTAACATCGCAACTGAGAATCTTAACATGAGAAAAGTTTGTGCAAAATTGGTGCCAAAAGTGCTGAGCGATGAACAGAAACAATGACAAGTTGACCTCTGCCGTGAAATGGTGGAGGTTTTGGAAGGTCAAACAGACTTCTTAGATACCACAATAACAGGCAAAAAAATTTGGGTTTTCCAATACAACCCTGAGACCAAACGCCAGAGTTCCAAGTGGCACACAAAGGGGTCTCTGTGCCCCAAGAATGCAAGAATGGCGAAGTCAAAGGTCAATAGAAAGTCAAAAGGCAGGTCAGCCTAGCAGCTCCAACCCCAGGGGTGCAATTGGGGACCCCCTGGATACAGTTTTTTTTTCATTTTTCTGCCTGCTGCCTACACCTCTGCTTAGCTGTTATTAGAGCCTTTTTATAATTGCTTATGCCAGCCAGAAGATCCCATGCCTTTTACTGTTAGCTTATAGCTTGATTAGCCTAGTTTGATAGGAGTTCACGTTAGCCTACATCATGGGTGATAACTCAAAAAAGAGCTATAGACCTCCTAGTACCAGAAAGATGAGATCAGACTGCTCCATCCAGTACAGTGGAGCCAAATCTATTAATGAACAGATTGCTATGCTCACCTCACACATTAACGCCCTTAAGAACAAGAAGAAGCAAATTGCAGATTCACATCATGACCAAACTCTTAAATCTACTAAGGCAGAAGTTGTCAGTGAGGTACTGTCTACTGAGGTTGGTTCTTTGGTTGGGGCCTCTGTTAAAAAACTTACCTCTAGTCATGTGCCTGCTGCTTTTGATGCTGACAATATGAAAATCATTAAACAAGAGGTATAAAATAGTCTTAAAATGGATTTTGATGTGCTTGTGGAAAAAATCACTAAAACAATGTGATTTGAGGACGTCAAAACTTGAATCATCTCTTCATTTGCTTGACTCAGGTTTGTCAGAGCTGCAAAAATCACTGAAACCAATTCAATTCAATGAGGATCGTCTTAGTGATCAGTTTGACCAAATGAAAATTTCAAATCAACTGATCCTATTTGTTTTCAAAGAAGACCCTTATCCAGAAGCTTCTGAAAGCAAATTTCTTGGATTTTGCAGTACTTGATTTCCTGGTATTCCTTTAACAAAGGATGACATAGTTTCTGTTAGAGGGATTGGAAAAGTTTGTAAGGTACTGGTGTCTTTATTTCTGAGTCACTCACAAAGCATAGACTTCAGCTACTTAATAATGCTAAATCAAAGCTTGGGAAGAGGTTTGATGGTAAAGTAATTTCTGTTTAAGAGGCATCTCAAGTTGATGCTCTCCTTCAGTCAACTACAGTCCATCCAAGCCCCTCCCAGGACTGAAATAAACCATTCTGTTCCCTTTTAGCTCTCTTTTTTTGTTGTTGTTTCTTTTTTATCGTTATTTATGATTTAATGGTTTTTCTTATTATAAAACCTGATATTAAATTTGGTAGATGATATGACCGAGAATCCTTACTTATTTCAGTAGTGTCTAGTAGTAGGACTGTTTATTCTCTTGTCATTGATCTGAAAAGCCAGTTTGCATATAATACCCTTTGTTTGTTTTATAATCCCCCTCCTTTTCCAACACACCTGCTCTGTGATTTGCTTGATCAGCTTTCTGGTGTGGGGACTTGCTCTAAAAAACGTATTTGTGTTTTGGGAGATTTTAATTGTAATATGTTAAATGTTGGATAAAGTGACGAATGTGACCATCACCTTGATGTGCATTCTTCTTCTGGGCTACTTCCTTCAATTTTTTCCTTCTCGTGTTGATCCTACAAGAAATTCTGCCACTTTGATAGATAATATTTTCATTTCTCATTCTCCGAAATTGAAGTTTATTCCTGGTCTTGTTTTCACTGATCTGTGTGATCCCTTCCCTATTTATCTATCACTTGTTGTGCCTAAAACTGAAGTTTCTGTGGGTGAGCAAGGTGAGTCTTCGTTTCGAACTTTAACAGATAAAGAAATTTCTAATTTAATTCTTTGTCTTCAGGGTAATAATTGGTCTAGTGTTCTTGGATCTAATGATGTTGAATGTGCAACAAGTTTATTTGTGTGTTGTATAGGAGCTCTGGTGGATAAGCATTTTCCTCTTAGGAAGAGGCCAAGGAATTCTATACCCAAATTCCCATGGATGTCTAAAGGTATTATCAATGCTACACATATGAAGGCGTCTCTGTTTAAGGTTGCACGTAAAAGTAAAACACAGGATGATCTTTTGAAGTATAAACATTATAAAAATGTACTTACTTCTTCAGTACGTGCAGCCAAAAAGCTCTATATTTCGCATCGAATTGATGAGTGTAACTTTCTCACAAGAAACTCAAATAATAGCCCTCACGTCATTACAAAAAAGCTGATGGATCTATTGTGGATAAAAATTCTTCAGCAAACGCCTTCAATTCGTATTTCACTACACTTACTTTGGCTCCCATTCAACCCGAGAGTAGAGTAAGCAGTTTCCCCATAGCAGAAAAGTAATTTTTCCTTTCCTCATGCAGTGATATTGAAATTTATAGTATTACTTATCAGCTTCCAAGTAGCCGTTCAGTTGATAGTTTTTGTTTGATTAATAATGTTCGTACAAAAATTGGTCAGTTTGTTTCTAACCCCATCTCACACAGAACTAACCTCTCTCTTTCTTCTGGTGTTTTCCCTCATTTATTTAAAGTTGCTAATATTGTACCTTTGCTTAAAAAAGGTGATTCATGTCTAATTTCAAACTAAAGACCCATTTCTCTTCTTCCTGTCATTTTTAAGGTTGCTGAAAGGGTAGTGTATCGTAGACTCTCATCATTTGTATTTAGTACTAATATAACTTCAGGAAATTCTCTCATAACTAACCATCAGTATAGTTTTTGTCCCATTTTCTCTACCTCGTATGCACTTTCAGATACAAAAGAGTTTGTGCTTGTTAATCTGGACAAGGGCTTGTGTGTTTTGGGTTTATTTCTAGACTTTTCAAAGGCCTTTGATATTGTTGACCACTCTGTTCTTTTGTCTAAACTATCTTTATTTGTAATGCTTGGAGTCCCACTAGAATCGTTAAGGTCTTATCTGTCAGGGAGATAACAGTAGGTTTCGTTTAATGGTACTTCTTCCACTACTTTGCCTATATTAAAGGGTTTCCCACAGGGCTCTGTGCTTGGACCACTTTTGTTTTTGATTTACATTAATGATATTGTTGATAGTCTTCATCCCCTTGTGCACCCTATTCTTTTTGCTGACAACAGTAACTTTTTCATTGCTGCAGTGGACCTACCATCTGCCACTTCCCTAGCTCAAGGTCTTCTTGATAAAGTAAAAGTTTGGTGCTGGCCAAAGGGTATGACTCTCAACAGCCAAGAAAGTGCCATTGTACACTTCAGGACCCTTTATGAGAGACGTAAGGGAGCCAATCATCCTGACTTATGGAAATGATGTTACCACAAGCTGCTATTGCGAAATTTCTTGGTGTGTATCCTTACTGTTTTATTTCTTTTTAACCTCATATAACTCACACCCGTTCCCTCATCCTCCACCAGTCTTCAATATTGCACCGGGTTAACTCATTTTTACCCCTAGATGCAATGCTTACTCTTTATTATGCTTTTATTTTTCCTTACCTTTCTTATTGCTGCTCTGTCTGGGGTAGTACTAATAAATCTCTTCTCTGCTCACTTTAAAGAGCCCAAAATAGGGCAGTGAAGGCTACTTTTCTTCTCCCTCGGCTTTACCCTTCCTCTGATTTTTAGAATGATACTGGAATAGCTCCACTGGATCTTATTGTGGGTAAAAGTGATCTTTATTTAGCGCATTCTGCTCTTCAAGATACACTTCCAACGCCTCTGCAGTAGTTTTTTTTTTCACGGACAGGCTAAGGTAGGTACTCTACTTTTTTACTTAGTTCTTCTCGTAGACTTTGTTTTACCCAAACGTTAATCTACTGCAGCCCAAAGGTATCCTAATTATAAATCAATTCTATTATAGAATTTCATCCCTCCGGATGTCCCTCTATTTCTGTCTGCAAAGACAGTTTTTCATCGGGTCTTTCCAGTTTAGTAATTTTTCTCTTTCTCCTTTGTTTATTTGCCCTGTTTTCTCTTTTCCTATTGTTTATCCTTTTTGGTATTTTTTCCCAATTGGTATCTCCTGTCTTTCCTGTTTCTCTACTTTTTTGGTTTTTATTTATCGTTATTATTATAACAATTTGCATTTTTTTTTACTGTATGCTAGTGTTTTTTTTTCTTTCATCCTTATTTCATATATATGATTTGATATAGGGTAATATTATGGTTCTTTTAGTGCTTTATTATTGTGTCGTATGGCCAGCAACAAGCCAAGCTTCTTGGGCCGACTAGCTTTTTTACGTTTGTAATACGTTACGTAATACGTAAAACGTTAGTGTTAATAAATTGATTAATTGAATGAAGACCATGTTCATTGTCTTTTTTCAAAATCGTGGAGTGGTACAAAGCAAGTTTATGCCTCAAAGACAAACTGTCAATGCCGCTTTCTACAAAAACTTCCTTGCGGAACTGCGCTGAAACGTGAAAAGGAGATGACAAGAGATTGCTGATCGATGGAAGCTCCACCACAACAATGCTCCAAGCCATGCTGCTTTTTTACGTGACGTTGCACCTAGCCCGGATAGGAGTTTCAACTTTACCAAAGCGTCTGTTTAGCCCTTATTTAAGCCTGGGAGACTTTTTTCTGTTCCCCAAATTGAAACCACCCTAAAAGGTCACCGTTCAGATGACGTTGCCACCATACAGAATGCCGTAACCAAAACTTTAAAAGGCATTTCGGAAGTTGACTTCAAGGAAGCCTATGAATCATGGAAATTGTGCAGGCAGCAGTGCATTGCCGCCCAAGGAATGAACAAATTCCTCTTTATAGAGTAAGTCTCATTACTTTTTGGACACACCCTGTATTTAAAAAGACCTTTTTCAACGATTTCATAATCCCTAGAATACAAATTAACAACCTAGACCATCAAATGTGACAATACCAATCCGAGCAGCTAAGGTAAGGGGTATTGAAAAAAAATTATGAAGTATTGTTAAGCGAAAATTAAGAGCCAAAAAAATATGTAGTTAGAATATTTGCGTCAGCAGCCATTACAACGCGTCAAAAACAAAAAGTGAAGAACAAAGAAGCATCCGGTTCGAAGATAAGTGGCAGCAAGAATTAAAACGAGTCAAAAACAAAAGTGAAGAACAAAAAAATGTTCTTACAAGACATGTGACAACGAGGAAATAGAACCAATTAAAAATGAAAGTTAAGAACAAAGAAATATGTTTAAGAGGCATCTTTCGAATTCTACGAGAAGAACTACATAAAACATAGAAGACCTACCTGAGCCTATCCGTGCGAAAAAACTACTGAAGAGGCGTTGGAAGTGTACGTAGAAAAGCAGAATGCGCTAAATAAAGATTACTTTTACTCACAATACGATCCAGTGGAGCTATTCCAGTATCATTCTAAAAATCAGAGGAAGGGTAAAGCCGAGGGAGAAGAAAAGTAGCCTTCACTGCCCTATTTTGGGCTCTTTGAAGTGACCAGAGAAGAAATTTATTAGTACTACCCCAGACAGAGCACCAATAAGAAAGGTAAGGAAAAATAAAAGCACAATAAAGAGTAAGCATAACATCTAGGGGAAAAAATGAGTTAACCCAGTGCAATAATGAAAACTGGCGGAGGATGAGGGAACGGATGTGAGTTATATGAGGTTAAAAAGCAATAAAACAGTCAGGATACACACCAAGAAATTTCGCAATAGCAGCTTGTGGTATAACATAATTTCCATAAGTCAGGATGATTGGCTCCCTTACGTCCCTTCCCTATTTATCTATGACTTGTTGTGCCTTAAACTGAGATTGCTGTGGATGAGGAAGATGAGTCTTCGCTTAGAACTTTTACAGATAAAGAAATTTCTAATTTAATTCTTAGTCTTCAGAGTAACAAGTTTATTTGTGTGTTTTATGGGAGATCTATTGGATAAGCATTTTCCTCTTAGGAAGAGGCCAAGGAATTCTATACCCAAATGCCCATGGATGTCTAAAGGTCTTATCAATGCTATCAATGTCTTATCAATGCTACGACATGAAGGCGTCTCTGTTCAAGGCTGCATTTAAAAGTAAAACACAGAATGATCTTTTGAAGTATAAACATTATAAAAATGTACTTACTTCTTCAGTACTTGCAGCCAAAAAGCTCTATTTTTCGCGTGAATTGATGAGTGTAAGGGGAACTTGTGAAAAGTTCGGATTATGGTTAATGAAGCTCTTTCTCACAAGAAACTCAAACAGTCCCCCCCCCCATGAAAAATGAATAAAAATTCTTCAGCAAACACCTTCTGTTCTTATTTCACCTTTATTTCTCTTCCTTCGGTTCCCATTCAATCCAAGAGTAGAGTAAGTAGTTTTCTCATAGCAGAAAAGTCATGTTTCCTTTCCTCGTGCAGTGATATTGAAATTTATAGTATTATTTCTCAGCTTCCAAGTAGCCGTTCAGTTGATGGTTTTTGTTTTAGTAATAATATTCTTAAAAAAATTGGTCAGTTTGTTTCTAACCCCATCTAACATATAACTAACATCTTTCTTTTCTGGTGTTTTTCCTCATTTATTTAAAGCTGCTAATGTTGTACCTTTACATAAAAAAGGTGATTCATCTATAATTTCAAACTAAAGACCCATTTCTCTTCTTACTGCCATCTCTATGATTGTTGAAAGGGTAGTGTATCATATACTCTCTTGATTTGTATTTAGTACTAATACGACTACAGGAAATTCTCTCTTAACTAACCATCAGTATGGTTTTTGTCCAACTTTCTCTACCTCGTATGCACTTTCAGATGCGACAGAGTTTTTGCGTGTTAATCTGGACAAGGGCTAGTGTGTTTTGGGTCTATTTCTTGACTTTTCAAAGGCCTTTGATATGGTTGACCACTTTGTTCTTTTGTCAAAACTATCATTATTTGGAGTGCATAGAGTCCCACTAGAATCGTTAAGGTCTTATCTGTCAGGGAGATCTCAGTATGTTTAGGTTAATGGTACTTCTTCCACTACTTTGCCTTTATCGAAGAGTCTCCCACAAGGCTCTGTGCTTGGACCACTTTTGTTTTTAATTTAAATTAATGATCTAGTTGATAGTCTTCATTCTCTTGTGCACCCTATTCTTTTTGCTGACAACAGTAACTTTTTCATTACTGCAGTGGACCTGCCATCTGCCACTTCCTTAGCTCAAGGTCTTCTTGATAAAGTAAAAGATTGGTGCTGGTCATATGGTATGACTCTCAACAGCTAAAAAAGTGCAATTGTACACTTCAGGACTCCTTATCGTATGAGAGACGTAAGGGAGCCAATCATCCTGACTTATGGGAATGATGTTATACCACAAGCTACTATGGTGAAATTTCTTGGTGTGTATCCTGACTGTTTTCTTTCTTTTAAACCTCATTTAACTCAGACCCGTTCCCTCATCCTCCGCCAGTCTTCAATTTTGCACCGGGTTAACTCATTTCTTACCCCAGATGTTAAGCTTACTCTTTATTATGCTTTTATTTTTCCTTACCATTCTTATTGCTGCTCTGTCTGGGGTATTACTAATAAATCTCTTCTCTTCTCACTTCAAAGAGCCCAAATTAGGGCAGTGAAGGCTACTTTTCTTCTCCCTCGGCTTTACCTTTCATCTGATCTTTAAAATGATGCTAAAATAGCTCCGCTGTATCATATTGGGAGTAAAAGTAATCTTTATTTAGCACATTCTGCTTTTCTAGGTACACTTCCATCGCCTCTGCAGCAGTTTTTTTCACAGACAGGCTCATGTAGGTACTCTACTTTTTTACGTAGTTCTTCTCGTAGACTTTTTTTTACCCAGACGTTAATCTACAGCAGCCCAAAGGTATCCTGTTTATAAAACAATTCTATTATGGAATTCCATCCCTCCGGATATCTCTCTATTTGTGTCTACAAAAGCAGTCTTTTTTTTCGGGTTTTTCCAGTTTAGTAATTTCTCTCTCGCCTTTTTTTATTTTTCATGTTTTATCTTTCCCTATTGTTTCTCCTTTTTGGTATTTTTTTCCAATTGATATCTCCTGTCTTTCCTGCTTCTCTACTGTTTTGGTTTTAATATATCGTTATTATTATAATAATTTGTATTTTTTTACTGTATGCTAGTTTTTAATCTCTTTCATCCTTATTTCATGTATATTGTTTGATTTAGGGTAATATATTTGGTTCTTTTAGTGCTTTATTGATGTGTTGTATGGCCTACAACCAGCCAAGCTTATTTGGCTAAATAATTTTTGTACGTTTGTAATAGTGTTTTAATATGAATAAAATGATTAATTGATTGAAGACAATGTTCATTGTCTTTTTTGACAATCGTGGGGTTGTACACAGCAAGTTTATGACTCTAGGACAAATTTTCAATGCTGCTTTCTACAAAGACTTTCTTAACAAATGAAATTAAGAGAGGAAAGAAAATTACAAAATGAAAAATAAAATAAAAAAAAGGTGAAACAACGAGGACTTTTTCAGCCAGTGGCGAAACATGAAGAAGAAGAAATAAGCAAATATTTCTACAAGAACCACCAACAAGTCGTCCTCAGTGCTAAACAAAAAAAAATCGAACCTTTCGAAGTTTATTTCACAACCTCAGAAAAAAACTAAATAAGAACCAGGTTGGAATCAATGAAAAAGAAATCTACCAAAATGATTTAGCAATAATCCTTTGTTTTGCTACAGCTTTAGCTTATCTACAAATTCGTTTATCATTTGATATGCAAATATGTTCTCTCAAGTTATACCAGACGAAAGTATTGATTGAGTCGTTCAAAATTAAACTGTCATAAATTGGGCTTAAGGAAATATCTCCAGTATTTCTATGTATTGCTAAATTTCGGTTTATGTATTTTCCTATCAAAATTACCTCTTTAAAAGTTTGTGATAGGCCACTTACAGTAAATATTAAGGTTGCCTCGTCAAAAAGGACCAGATGGGTCGGATTTTAGAGAATATGCCGGGTCAATGCCGAATCAAAGCTGTCATTGTTATTTTTCAATCTCAGGGACTTATCTATTGAAATTTTGTGTTCATGTAAACGTTCACCTAGTTGTTGATGGGTCCTATCAATGTAAAATGTCCCACATGAACATTGGGATTCTGTAGACACCACTACCCAGTACAGAGTCAGTTTTATCCTTTCCTGACTTGAAAAAATGTTCAACTCTTTGTTCAGTTTTCAAAGAAACAGAGAGATTTTGTTTTTTTTAAAGTTTTCCAAGTTTATCACCAAGTTTCGGGATGTATGGTAAAGTGATGGAAGTTTTTTTCTCAGTTGCCGGGGTAGCTAAATCAAGAAGGACGGGCTCCCTATTTTCTTATTTTGTCTTTTTTAACCGTATATCTATGATATTTTCAATAAGTTTTATTTAGTAACCATTGCAGAATAGAATATCCTTGACATATTTTAATTCATAATTTATATGATTACAAGAACAAATTTTTAAAACTCTGTCGACTGAAGAGATTATTACCCCTCTTTTCACTGAAGGAGGATGATGTGAAGAGAAATGTAGATATCGATCATTATGGGTCGGCTTTCTGTGTATGGAAAATTCAAGGCTAGGGCAAGGTTTTATAATTAAAACATCTAAGAAAGGCAGCTTGCTTGAGTCTTCGAGTTCCATTGTGAACTGGAGATTCGAATTAAAAGAGTTCACATGTCTGAAAAAATCTCTTAGAGTGTCTTGTCCATGTTCCAAAATAGAAAGGATATCATCAACGAAACGAAACCAGATAGAGTGTAATAAGTGGAAACTATTCAAATCAGACTGTTCTAGGAAATCCATGTAAAATTTTGCCAAAAAAGGAGACAAAACAGTGCCCATGGATAGGCCCATGATTTGAAGGAAAATTTTTTTTCGGAAACTAAAATACGAGGAGAACTTGTTGCAAAGACGAACAAGGGTCATTATTGTATTAATTTCCAAAGTTTTGTAATCCGACCAAGCTCAATTTTCCTCCAATTTTCTTTATAAGGCCTGCTCATGTTTATGGACATCGCAAGAAGTGTTTATAGAGACTGCGTCAAAACTAGATAAGATAGTTTTTTCTGTTTGTACTTTGATTTTTTAACTTCTCAACAAGATCTATGGAATTTTTTATATAGGATTTCTGTGTGCTTAAAACAGGCTTAAAAATGGTGGCTAAGAAACTTCCTATACCCGTAGCTGGAGAAACATAACGTGCTACAATTGGACGTAACAGAATATCTCTCTTATGGATTTTAGGCAGACCATAAAACTTAGGGGCTGAACAACTTTTGGGGTAAAATGTTTTGTACATTTGAGGGGTAATTAGTCTACTGTCTTTTAAAAGTCCTAGTTCTTTTCTCAACTGCTGTGTGTATTTGTCCGTGGGATCAATTTTTATTTCTTTGTAAGTATTTTTATCCATTAAAAGGGTGGTAACTTTTATTTCAAAAGCTGCAGAATTCATAATTACAACTTTGTTTCCTTGTCCTCTCTCGTAATCATTGTGTTTTTGTCTTTTTTCAAGTTTCGGAGGATTTTAATTTCTTCCTTTGATTGAGTTGAAAGCGACAAAGATGGCCTATAGTCAAGAATACTCTTTACAATTTCACCTCTGAGTAGGTCTGGATTTTTGACTTCACCATGAGAGCTAAAAATAGCAGAATCCACGCCCGTAATAATTTCTGATGTATTTGCGTGTGTTTGAGCCATTGCAAATTTTGGTCCTTTTGAAAGAATACTTAGGTCCTTGGATGTAAAAACCTTAGAGGATAGATTTTCCAAAGGAGGGCCAGGACAAAATCTAGGAAGGAAAATCCGTGTTTGTTGAAACTGTTGAAATTCCAGTTTTGAGAATTTTTCCGATAAACGAGTTTTTGCTAAATAGAATACGTGTCGGAAAGACCTATGTGAGATTTGTAAAATTTAGTGAAAATTTGAGGGGACAAAATCTGATATAATAAAGATTTGAAATTCAATATTTTATTACTAAGGATGTATCTTTTCGATGTATGGTGTTTTTAGAAATGTGTTAAAGTTTTGAAACCCATTCTCTGAATAAACGGGCCTTCAGATTGTGTGCCTAAGTGTAGGTTGAAACGTAAAGAAAGACTTTCTTGCGCAACTGCCCTGAAACATGAAGAGAAGACGACACGAGATTGCTGATCGATAGAAGCTCCACCACAACAGCGCTCCAAGTCATGCTGCCTTCTATGTGACGTTGTAACTGGCCCGAATAGGGGTTTCAACTTTACCACAGCCTCTGTATAGCCCTGATTTAAGCATGGGAGACTTTTTTCTCTTCCCCGAATTTAATACCGCCCTAAAAGGTCACCATTTTGATGACGTTGCCGCCATCCAGAATGCTGTAACCAACGCTTTAAAAGGCATTTCGGAACTTGACTTCAAGGGAGCCTATGAATCACGGAAATTGACGCCCAAGTGCATTGACGCACAAGGGAACTATTTTGAAGAATTTTGAAGTAATATTAAAATCGAATGAATAAATTCCTATTTATAGAGTAAGTCTCATTACTTTTTGGACGCAACCTGTATTTACAGAGGCCCTTTTAAACAATTTCATAATCCCTAGAAGACAAATAAACAACCTAGACCATCAAATGTGACAATACCAAACCAAGCAGCTAAGGTAAGGGGTATTGAAAAAAAGTTATAAAGTAATGTGGTCTTGCTTATCCTGATGAGACAGTTACCCAGATACAGAAGTCTAACTATCACTCTCAAAACACTCAAATGACTCAACCTGCTGCAAAGAGAAACAGAATTGATTCAACCTCTGAAAACAGCTTTTTGGCTGAAGATTCTTCCAGTAATCTAGAACCTCTTGTAATAGATACCTCAAATAATAAGTTGGTGAACTATCCTACTGAAATTACTTCCTATGTTGATAAAACAAATCTTGCTGCATTCAACTCACTTTTAAGTTTATATTGGAATTCACTTTATTCAAAGTCAAGTGACCAAAGGATGGCTAAGTATTTAATTTTATATTAATTTCACCAAGGGACTAGGCTAGTTTCAATTTATAAGGTAACGTGATACTTGTGTAATACCTAGACGCTAGAATCTTCATCTCCACCTGAATAACGTCTATGGCTAAAAATTTATTAACGTAACAGTTAAAAAGTACAAAGCACCATGTTTTTGCTGTTAATATTTTCTTCTTTATCTGACATTTCTCTTTTCTTGCATTCTGGTTTTGTTTAGTTCAAAGTACTAACAGGCCATCATTGTGCTCCCTGATCTTTCCCAAAACTGCTTAATTTTTTTCTGTTATTAGACAATGATAGAGAACTTTAATAATATTTAAATAAAATTCCTTAGACCATTGATTTGAATGGTATTAACATAGATATATTTAGAAATGATATGAGACGTAAAACGTAAGGTTAGGGTGTTTACACATTAGGTTTAATGGAAGACAATTCTTTCAATTTTTTTTCATAACCAGATAAATTGATATCTGCTGGGAATAGGCATTGTCAAACATCTTTATATGCGATCTGTTTAAACTTTTTGAGGAAAATTAATATATTCAGAACACTTGTTCAAGGCAAATCCAAGAAAAAAAAGCCCCCATCTTAGGCTCCTGATTTTTTTTTAATTAGACTAATCTTGATAAGTTTGTAGTTTTAACTCCTTTCAAGACTGTTTTCAGTTCAAGAATTTACTGCAAGCTAAATTACAAGGGTGGGTCCTTTTTAAAGTCCTACTAGAACTCTACCAGAAGATCTCTCTACCATATAGTTTAAATTTCCAAGGAAACTGTATTTTAAGGCCATTCTTTCTCCCTGTTTTTTAAGATGGGAACAGGGTCTCAACTGTTTTTGTTTTTAAAAATGTTCCTGGCTGTGTGTAACTTTTCTTTTTGTATTTAACAAGCTTTTTAATTTCACACTCTTGAACAAGCTAAAGATAAGGATTAGGCTAAATTATCTAGTAATTTCTTCACGGTAGATTTGTCCTGGCAAATTGGCTCTGGCATAGACAGGCATATCAAGAATTTCTCCAGAATAGCTATCTGTATCTGCTGTGATAAATTTGAAAAATATGCTCATACTATATATATTGTAATAAAAAACTACTGAGCTACAAGAATGCATCTGTATTCTGCCAAGCAGGATCAACTAAAGTCCATTGAAAGAAGCCTCAATTTTCTTGTTATGTTTGACAGTTCATCTCTCAGTCCATAAAATACCTAATTTGAATGGAAGATTAAATTTCACCCATCTCTTTATATTTATCCTTTGATAACATTCCTTTTCTACTGAGTTGAAATGAAAATCATTTGAAAAGCACACAATTGATCATAGCTTTTTATTTTGAAATGTGTCTTTCTACATTTGGCTAACTGTTAGTTCCCTTTTTGCCTTTAAATCAGCAATAAAAATAGTTAAAGATGACTATCTGTTCGTGTTCACCAAAATAAATGTCCTGTTGAAACTGAAATAAGGGCTGTTTATTCAATTCAGGCAATTCAGACTAAAGCAAGGTCCAGTTTGTAAATATATGTTTTTCTCAAATTTAATTGGTTTTGTTATCTTCCTTGTAAAACGAATTTTAGTCTACTTACTAAAAAAGTAGAAATGATATTTTGTCTTTGTAAAAAAATTATTATTTATTGAAAAGGTATTTAGTTGTAGCTGCAAATAATCATAGATGCTGCAGTAGCCAATTTCAGTGGGGTTTTCCCCTGTAGGCAAAGCCCATATAACATGAACATTCTCAATTTCCCACTTGCCTGCAAGCCATGTCGGCATAGTGAATCTTTAATCTTATATTGGTCTCCAATACCCTTCAAATGGCTCACAGAACTGATAGACTATCTGAATTACCCTTACTATATTTTTTATCTGCCTCAGTTCTAACCTATGATCAAAAAGTATTGTAAAGAAGTGAAAATAATCATTGTTATACAACCCTGAAAATTTTTTGTCAGCTATGCCTTTAACAGAGACGATCTGTCCTGGCTCCCTAGTCTTTGATCTCTTTGACCAAGTTTTTCATTGCTAACCACTACCTTTGAGCAAGTCACTAGATGTAGGCTAAGCTAGTAAGAAATAAACCCACAGCCCATCCTTAACTTAGTTCTGCCTGTTTCTCCTGAGGCACCCAGGGCATCGAGTAAGAGCAGCCAATCTTCCCTAAGTTTTGCTGCTGCAGTGATGTCCTCTCATTCTGGTGGAACAGAGGTGTGCAGGTTGCATAGGTCCCTCTGATAGGTCCAGCACAGTTCGTTTCTGGGTCTTCCCCTGCTTCACTTTCCTAGTGGTTGCCAGTATATAGCAGCTTTTGGGAGTCTATGGTCGTCTAAACGTAGGACGTTGCCCGAAAATCTCCACCTTCAGATTCTTTTGATGTAATATTCTTTGAAAATACGAATCTTCAAAAGCCAAGACTCTTCTCTCTTGTTTGTGATTCAGGTGCAATGATTCTGTTGGATAGCGCTATGAAAAGCTAGGGCTCTTTTCTCTTGTTCGTGATTCATGCGCCATGTTTCTGCTGCGTAGAATAGCATTGGCATAACATTACTGATGAAAAGGCGTAGCTTCAGGAAGAGAGAAATTAACTGAGATCTCCATATTTGACATATATTGTTGAAGGTACCATTTGCCTATTCTGGTGAGTACTTCTTTCGCTGTTGAGCCATTATTCTTGATGATACTACCTATATATTTGAACTGGACAAATTGTTCAACATCTTTTTCAAACATAATATTTAAAATAAATTAATTGTTTTAGTGGAAAAATATTATCTTCAAATATAAGAAGATGAATGACGTCATACTCACTGTTACAACAATAAATGACGTTAGAGTAAAACTATATGATGACTTCTGTTTCAGACAGTGTTTGCTATTTAATATATCCAACCAAAAAAACTCAAAGACTTTTTCCTGTGCAAAATATAATCATGGCTGCATCATAGCAACGGCTCATGGTCCATAGTAATCAAAAATTAAAAACACATTTAAAAAAACTGGCAAGTGAAAAAATATTTTCATATTTTGCTGATGCAAAAATAGTAATTATTATCTAAATCAGTCTGAATAGTAAAATGTTATTTTGAGAATAAGTTTAAGGGTATTTTGAAAACAGGGGCGTAAATTGCTATGGGGCAGGGGGGGGGGGGGTGGGCCCCCGGCCCTCCTTTTGCCCCCCGGGATGAATTTGGCCCCCCCCCCCCAGATTTTTTAGATTATACCCTTATTTATCCTTCATCCGAATAAAAAATACAAATTTTTATCGAATACAAAATCTTATACGAAATGACGCGTAACACGGAGCCTCGTGTTTCCTCTAGCATTGTCAAGTAAAGATAGTAACCCGGAGCCTCGTGTTTTCTCTAGCATTGTCAAGTAAAGATAGTATTGAATGAATTCATTTGTTGAATAAGAGTGTGCGATGAGTCAGAGAAAAATAATCGATATTTTTAAACCTAGTCAACCGGCTAAAAAAGCTAAATTGGTGGATAGTGTAGCAGCAACCGAGGCAGCAACAGAAGCTGGCCCAAGTGAGGTAAGTAATTTTGCCATTTATGGTTTGACTAATATAAATTTAACTTATATATAAATATAAACTTATAGCCTTTGCTTCAAGCAATAACTTCCATGCGAACTAAATTTTAGCCTACAGAAGTAAGATCTTAATTTCACGCTACAAATTTGGATTAATGTATAAATCGCAAATTTTGTGGGGAAAATCATATAACCGAGCATATAACAAACAATTATAGATATAGAGGTGTCATTCAAGGAGGGGGGAGGGCAGACTAGGACTTCAGAGATGACTACAGGGACTACAGCCTGATTTATCAGACATAATTTATGGCAAAGAGTTTTGGAAGAGCTTAAGAGAATGAAAAAGCATTAAATGTTTTCCTAAGGCCCAGCCATTTCACCGACTTCACCGACTTACAGCTGTTTACCGTTCGCTCTCATCACGAACACATTTCCATAACCCTAGTTCTACACAATCTGTTTCATCAGAGCAAATGCTTGAGAACCCTTGCTTTGAATTGCACCATCTATATTATCTACTGAGTTTTTCGTGATTCTAGCTCGCTAATAACTCTCAATAAGCAAATATATCCCGGCGGTCCCAAATTTCTGCTGTCAGCGTACACTGAGGCAACAAATAAGCCCTACGGCTACATTTTGCTAGATCTTAATCAGAGCACACCCGAGGATCTACGTGTAGTCACAGATATTTTCGACAAAGAAATTACTGTATATCTTCCGGTGAACAGTAGAAAAAGCTATTAGTTGTCATTATGACACTGAAGAAACTACACGAAAATAGACACTTATTTTCCGTTTTAGGCACTTCAAAACCTCCACTCAGGAAGGCCATACTCAAACATGGTGTTGACAATGATTTCATTAATCTAATATCTGAACTTTGTTTAAGTTTAACTGAGGGCAATATACACTTCCCAAAAGGTGTTAGACAACAGACAAAGCAACATTGTTCCACTGTACGTGCCTTGGCTTTCAAAAACAGGGGAAACATTTTTAAAGGAAAACGTCTCCTTCAAGCGGGTGGTAGCTTTTTTACACTTTTAATGCCAATAATTGCAGGACTTGTAAACAGTTTTCTCTTGAGAATGGCTAAAACCTATAAATTGACGCCATTTGAACTTGTCCTCTCGCCTGTGGAACATTTTGAAGACAATCTAAGCGGATTCATTAATGATGAAAATATTGCCAATGATAAAAAGCTAGTTTTACTTCAAGATGAATTGTGACGTGTGGACAAACATAGACCATATCGTGAGAGAGCCGCCGTCACCGTCACAGATCCCTCGGGAAACATCTCCTCAAGATTTCCCTCAAACGGGAAACATCTCCTCAAGATTCAACAGTGCAATCAAAGGAGAAGGAATTGAATTCCATAGTTTCAAAAATCGGAAACCTATTGCCAGTGACCTATCGAGAACAGAGTAAAAGAGTATTATCATATCTCATGTTGGAAACAGGTGGGGATGATCAAGTTCTGGTCGATAGCACAGGGAAACGAATTATAATTCAGGGAAAAAGTTATAATCTAGTTGATTTAATTTGTGATATGGTGACGAATCGTAAAGGACTTTTGTCATTTTGTAATTTATATACCTTTCTAAATGCATCAAACATCCCCTAAAGCCTTATTGGCAATAAGCAAATTCTAAGGATACTAAGAGAATATATTCCTCCAACAACAAAAACACCACCATTAAAAAAAGAAGAAGATTCAATTATGGAAAATACTAGCAGCAGCAGCAGCAAAGATTTTATAACATCTGTGGCTGCTAGTCAAAAGTGAAGACGGATTGATTCACCGTCCAGTGCGCAAAAGGGGAGTGGACATTACACTACGGGTTTGCATTCAAAATGGTTGAAGTTCTGAAGCATGTCTATGAAAATATTGGTGAAGTGGGAAGTCTAAGTTCCCCCACAACGCTTTCTAAAGTTGCCTCTAACATAGATGGCAGCACATTAAAAAAAGCAAAAGAATATCTAGAAAATGAACCGAGTTACACACTGCATCGGAATTGCAGGCATCGTGGCAAATAATATCGACAAACTGAAGTCTTTTTACCTCTACATATAATACAAACTGATCTTTTAACTTTAGAAGCGATTCAACGACGTCACAATACACCCTACAAATATATTCTAGTGGCAATCAGTGTCTTTAGTCGCTATGCCTATGCCGTTCCATTGCAATCAAAGAGAGGTGATGAAGTTGCTCATGCTTTAGAAAGTATTCTTGAACAGGATTGATATAGAAAAATTCAATCAGATCGCGGTAGCGAATTTGTTAATCCTCATGTGCAAAAGGTTCTATTGAAATATAATACAACACTTTATCATAGTCACAGCCCGATGAAGGCTGCATTGGCTGAACAATTGATAAGAACGATTCGTCTATTAATTTCAAGATATTGTACACTGAAAAATAATGCTGCTTTTATTCATGATTTAGATAAAATCATGCAAATATACAACCAACGACCCCATCGATCCCTGTCCAACTCAAGCCCTCGGGAATTTCATTGCAGTGAAAATACATTTGATGCTTTTCTTAAACAATATTGCAATGGCAATGGGAAGAAAAAGAAGAAATTCAATGTTGTTGATACTGTTCGAATTAATCGAACAACCAATATTTTTGAAAAGGGGAATTATTTATTGAGCACTGAACTATTTAAAGTGTCCAAAATCCTAGACACTGCACCCACGAGATTTAGATTGCTAGACACCAAAGATGATGTGATTCTCGGTGGTTTTTATGAATATGAACTGCAAAAAGTTAGAAACACTAGTGAAATCTTTCAAATTGAAAAGGTATTAAAGAGTCATACTCGCAGGGGCAAGAGACAGTTGCTTGTTCGCTGGCTAGGATACAACTCTGATTTTGATTCTTGGGTCAGTGCTGAAGATATTAACAATGCCCAATGATTTCTATGTGACTTTCATGTCCAATGTTTCTGATCCTCTCTACAATGATTTGAATAGAACAAGTGATTTTTGGACGAAACTCTACCCCACCATCAAATTCGACGGCGCATATGAGGTGGCTCTTGTCGACTGTATTCTCAAAAATATATATGATATCCTGAGAAAAGATCGTAAATATGATATAAAAATTAGACGCTATGATTGGCCGCCACCCTCAGGTGATCAAGAACAAATTCAAAAGATCAATTGGATGAATTATCCATATATTGAATTACCTTATGAAGAACTCACCTGTATGAATGATTTATGTCGTTCTATCAATAAAAGAATTTCCGCTCGTAAAAAAGGAGCTTTTCATTTCAACTATACAAAGAAGGAGGGCAAGATCTATATTAGTTCACCTATTGCCAATGAAAAGGTTATTCTCAATGATAATCTAAAGGATGTTCTTGGCTTTAAGCTCAATATAATCAATGGTAAAAGTGCTGGAAACACTAATTTTATTTTTGCTGACTACTACCCGCCTGCCTTCTCCACGGACACTTGTATATTTCTCTACGCTTCATTTGTGGAAACATCTCGGGTTGGCAATAGCAATGTTCCCCTCCTACAAGTTCTTGAACAAAAAACCAATCAAGAACATATTCACTACTACAATATAAAGCATCTTCAGTATATCCCCGTAAGCACTTCCTATTTGGAACTCTGTCAGTTAACACTAAGAACTGAATTAGGTGATCCCCTAGCAATATCAAAAGGTTTGGTTGTGATTACATGCCATTTTCGACCCATCGTTCAATAAGATGTCTAATAGAAAAGTGGTTTTCATTTGTCCTAATATTGACTGTTATGTTAATACTCTTGGCCCAAGACAACAGGGCAATGGAATGGACTATTACAAAGGTCGCTCGTCAATGTCTGGCTACGGTCTTGGCAGTTGGTTGGCTAAGCTGTTTCGCTCTGCATTACCTCTGGCTAGAAAATATATTGTACCGGCTGCAAAAGATTTTGCATCCTCTACACTATACGATCGGGGCTCTGGCAAGGATTTTAAAATCCTTGCTCTGGCAAGGATTTTAGAAAAGAAGGAAAAAGTCGACATGCACTGTAAACAGTAGAAGAAGAAGCCCCAGGAAGAGAATTATTAGATCAAAACTAGATTTCTTTTCCTAAGATGTCATATCTACTAGGATTCCCAACCTTCAATCACCTCCTCATTGAATCTATTCAATGCAGAAAATGTTGATATGAGTGTAAAACATGGATATTATGAACAATTTTATCCACAACAACCCCTCTCCAATAATATCCACTTTCAAATTTATTCCAATGAAGACTGCTTTATGGACATGTCGTCGACATTTATAGATTTAAGAATGAAAGTCAGGAAATCCGATAATACATTGCCAATTCTTGCCGATGGAATATCCTATGAAAACTGTATGTTACATAATTTATTTCGTCAAATCAGTGTCTACATCAATGGCACACTGGTGAGCACAAGCAACAATCTCTCAAATTATACAAACTATATGCAATTCATGATGATGACACCCAAGTCATACAAGGGATTGAGAGGCACCTCCAATGGATATGAATATATTACTAATACTGATAGTACAGATGCACTTAAAAATGCTACAACTAGTGAATTACATTTAGTTGGAAAAATATATTATGAAATTTTCAATATACCCCAATGGCTACCACCCAATATTAAAGTGGATATTAAATTTACACTTGCACCATCTAATTTCATATTACGAAAAGAACTTGCTGCCAATCCTGGTGTAACTCTCTCTATCACCTCGGCAATACTACATGTACGCAAACAACAGGTTATGAGTTCTGTTGCTTTGGCAGTGGAAAAACTGAGAGCCAGTGGAAATAATATTAAACTACTTGTTCCTCATACAATCACCCATCAACGTCATATTGCCACGGGGTCATATACCTTCACTGACTCATCCTTTATCAATGGCGAAATTTCGTTAAAACTGGCCTTGGCATTTGTAAAAAGCACTAGTGCAATAGGATCGTGGACTGGATACCCACATAAATTTGAAATGTTTGGGCTTTCATCTCTTGTCTGCAAAGTAAATGGAATCCCACTCTACAATCTATCTTTTGATAAATCCTATAGAACATTGTATGAGTTGATCATGCAAACCCTAGATCATGATTCACAACTATTTGAAAATGGTATAACCAAAGAAATGTTTGCTAAAACACATGGTATCATTGTATTGGATTTGTCTGGCACCCAAGATATGAGTATAGGACGTACGGGGAGTGTGCATTTAGAGTATACATTTGCCGACACATTAGCTGAGAGTAATGCACTAACCTCGCTGAATCAATATGAAACCTATTGGGAAATCACTCCCGAAGGCAGTGTTCTATTTCACTTGGCACCATGAACACCAGTAAAACAATCAATGTATTTAATATGGATCCCTCTATGTCCAAATTTAGATCCTATTGTCTGCCCTCGGATTTTCTTGGAAAAATTCAGAGTGTCAACAATACCCTAATTATTGTTAATAGCAGTCCATCGACTGTGAATACTGGCCATTGGTTGTGCATCTTTCAAACAATGAAGACGATTGAATTTTTTATCCTCTTGGACTGCCCTATACATTCTACACACCACACATCAGCAACTATATTGAGAGCAGTGGGAAAACTATTATTCAAAACCGGAAGAGAGTGCAGGATCTGACGACTAAAAGCTGTGGCTTCCATGCACTACTATATTTTGTGTTCCGATGTCGTGGCTATACTTACAAGCAGTTTCTCAACATTTATGTAGATAATCCACGTCTGAACGACTTTATGGTGGAAAATATCCTCTCAGACCTGTATAATATTGATTTTAGTGCCCTACGAGTAAAGTGCTTAAAAAATATATGTGAATTTGTTTATTAATAAATGAAAAATGTATATATAACAATGTCTTTATTCTTCACTTTAGATTTCTTCTTCTTCGGTGTATAGGCAACTGTCGTTAACCACTAATGCTGGTAAATCATTTGGATTCACTGTATATTGATCTTGATTGGCTGCAAAGTCAGGATCACATTTTCTGCAGTATAATGTAACTTCACTCTTGTCATATCTCTTTGTACAGTCAATGATACTATTTGCATTCATATTATGAAATTTACGAGTTTCAATCTGTCTATTTGAAGCAATATCACATACAGTGTTTTCAAATGGTGAATCACATTCAGTAACTGCCAAATAAAAATCACTTGGTTCATAGTTATAATAGGCAGTGTCGTTACAACGATGACGTAGAAACCAAATTGTCTTGTTACCCCAACAGTTGAATCGTAAACCTGATTCTTTCTCCCAGAATAATTTAAATCCACGACGATACCAATCTCGTAGAAATAAACTAAAATCATGTTTGGGATTATTTACAATCATACCGGGGTAAGTATTCTCCCACTGATCACATTTGTCATAGTGACAATTGGAGCACAGATGTCCTCTAGGGTGAGAGTCACAAATCTCTTCAAGACATGAATTACATCCCTTAATTTCTACTGCATACATAGTCTGTATATAATTTATAAGTATTACATAATTTGCACTTCTCATTATAGTCATCAATAACTGTACAATTCTCACAGGATGTCCAACTGCCAAGAGTGTACATGCATAGTGTACATGTATAGAACATTTTTTTTGGTTTCCGATGTCAGCTCTGTCACAGCTAAAACGAAACTGATCCTCGTTCGATAAATTCATAGGGAGGAATGGGAGAGGAGTAACTCTGTGACGTCACCTCTTTCGAAGGCGGAGCCATCTACATTGAATTTATGGCAATGTTTTCAAAAGTATATCTATGATATTATTCTGCTTTGTTCCAGTGAAGAAAAGATTAAACCCGTTGGATAGAAGATCTTTTTCTTCAAGTTACAATTTTCTTGTGAGTATTGGTGATTGTTTGGATTGCATTAAAAAAATTTTGACTATTTAAAAAAATAAAAACTGACATTTGTGATTTTAGCTGAATGTTTCAGCTACCTGACCAGGTTTTACCTGGTCCCACCCAAAATTTCCACCCCCCTTACACTCAACCTCTAATTGGTATCCTCCCCAATGGACAAACTGTAACAATTTTTACTCCAGCTGATATTCAAAGGAATTCAACTCAAGCATGTGTAACTGCAAGTCATATCCCTAGCTCTGTCCCTCATAGTTATGTTTTACCTCCCAATTATCCTAACTACACCATCCCAACAACAAACAAATATTCTGTGCTCAATGAAGAGTGCTATCCAGCTTTACCCTCTTATGACAGTGATGAAGAGCTCCGAACAGCTGGAAATTCATTGGAAATAGAAGGAATTGCTGTGCATGAAAATGGATTAGTATTACCAAGACTAGGGCAGAATCCCAACATTGGCACAAAAAGGAGAGACTTGTCCCCAGACAGTGAAATAGGTCCAGCTGCAAAGTGTAAGCAAAGGAAATCTGCAACACCTCAAGCAAATTACATCAACAAAGATACACAGAGCATCATCCCAGAACAAGACCATTATAAAGTGTTATTAGAAATTATCATAGAGGAAAGTGAAAAAAAAACTTCCCTCCTGATTATGGAATTGCAAAATCAATCCAAACAATATTGAAGAATTCCAAATTTGAGCTTGAAGTTAAGAAAGAAAAAAGGAACATGTTTTTATATCTACAAGGTGAAGATGAGGCTGAAAAGATTTTATCTACCAGCACACCCTGCAACATCACCATAAAGACAAAAAGAATTCAACCTATAGTAAGAGGAATAATTAAAGGTATCCCTCTTAACTTATCCATAGAGGAAATCAAGGAGAGCTTACAAACCCCAACAACTGTGAAAGATGCTATAAGAAAGAAAAGATACAATAAGGAATCTAAAAAACTTGAAGATAGCCTTGCAGTATTAATTATTTTTGAGGGTAGGACCCTACCACCAAATATCTGGTGCTTTGGAAGAAAAAAGGAGGTATACCAATACTATCGCAGAGTCCTCCAGTGTCACAAGTGCCAGAAATTTGGACACACTCAAAAAGAATGTAGAGCTAAAGAGTCAATATGTTTGAGGTGCTGAAAGAAACACCCGTCAAACCAGTGCCCACTTAAAATAATAGACCTTGAAATCAGACCAAAAGCATACATGTGTGCCAATTGTGGTGAAAGTCACTCATTAACATCCAATTGGTGCCCAGTAAGGCAGCAAAACCAAGGAATCCTCCAAGTAGCTGAAAAATATCAAATTGGGTTCCGTATGGCACAGGTAGCTTATAAAAGCTATGCTGATGTGCTAAACAAGAGGAGGCTACATCACAATCAGATCAATCAGACCTCACAAAGCCAGATCACTGACAGACTTGTAAAATCATCCAAAACAGAAGCAGCTGAAAAGTTAGTAATTGGCCTATTATGCAGCCCAGATCTTATGAATTTATCAAGCCCAAGCCTACCAGTTCGTAATGAAAAGCTCTGTAAGTTGGTAGAAGAATTAAATTTAGGCTCCCTTAATCAACAAAAGATTTCAAGTGTTTGTCTGCTTAATAATGCTTCATTAGACATGCATCATGGTCCTTAAAATAATGTGTTGGAATGCTCAATCTATAAGAAAAGAAAAAAAGGATATTATTCTTGCCACTGCCAGGAAAACACTATAGATATAATCTGTATCCAGGAAACTTGGCTACAACCACATATAAGAATGAATTTTAGAAACTATAACGTTATCAGGAGAGATAGAACTAATGGAACCAAAGAAGGAGTTATAATTTGCTTAAAAAATAACATTTACTTTACTAGTATTGAGGTTGATATAGAAGAAAACTGTCAATGGAGCATGGAACTTGTTGGCTGTAACATAACACTAGATGATGGCAGGTTTTTAAATGTATTCAATGTCTACAATTCCAGTGAGAACAACCCCATTGTTAATGATTTAATAAAAAAGCTATACAATCTACTACCAAGCAATGAGGATCTTATTATATTGGGTGATTTTAATGCCCAAAGTAAAGTATGGTGCAAGTGTGACTTAGTTAATCCATCTGGAAGAAGCTTGGAAAAGTTGCTGCTGGAAAACAACATCTGCCTCATAATACCCAAAGGGCTACCCACCAGACGTAATACTCTATCCCAAGTTGAAACTACAATTGACCTGATTATGGCCAGCCCAAGTATGGCAAGCATTATTTCCATTTGTATCCCACCTCAAACATTACTGTTTAGTGACCATTCTCCTATCCATTTAGCAATAGAGTCAAATAGACAATCTAATTGCAGATCACCTTCAACAAATCATGGTAATGGATACAGGTTTCAGATAAAAAGGGCTAACTGGTCAGTTTTTAAAGATAACCTGAATCAAGTTCCTATTAAAAACATTTTGACCACAGATACCTCCATTGATGCTAGAATTCTCCTATTTCAGAAAAAATTATTAGACACTGCAAAGATGTCTATGGCTTTTACTAGAAAGGTTGATAAGAAAGTAAAAAGCAGCATTTGGTGGAATAGAGAGTGTGAAGAGTCAAAAAAAAATTATAAGAAAAAAGCCAGAATATACAGTGCTGCAACTACCTTACCCAATCTTATTGAATTGATAAAATCATATGTAAAATTTAAAAAATCAGTTTCAGCAGCAAAAAAACAAAAGTATCAGAGAATTTATGGAGCATCTTGATTTCAAAACTCCAGCAAACAAAGTTTATTCATTCCTTAGACACATGATAAACAAACCCTTTCCAAAAACCAATAACCCACCTATGATATACAATAGCAATCCTCTTCTCACTGAAGCAGAAAAGGCTAAGGCAAGTTTAGAGCTGCTAAACAGAACAGT
This sequence comes from Artemia sp. Kazakhstan ARC1039, assembly GCA_029168905.1. Lineage (NCBI taxonomy): Eukaryota > Metazoa > Arthropoda > Branchiopoda > Anostraca > Artemiidae > Artemia > Artemia sp. Kazakhstan ARC1039. The sequence continues at coordinate 7,086 of JAQQPU010001463.1, read as the reverse complement.
GGGTAAAATTGATCATGACATAACTGCTGTCATTTGCCAAACCTCTAAGATCAACAGACTTTCCAAAAGAGAATTACATGAGCCATACAATAAGCCATTTACTTTAGCAGAAATACAAAATGTTATATCCAACCTTCCAAAAACTGCTCCTGGATCAGACATGGTTTTCCCTCAGTTTGTTTCCAATCTAAGTGACGTGTGGATATCATGCCTCCTTGACTTAATTAATCAGGCATGGGATACTGGTTATTTCCCAAAAATCTGGAAATCAGCAACATCAATAATGATTCCTAAAGCTAATAAAGACTGCTCAATGATTGAAAACCATCGCTTTATTACACTCTTGCCTGTTTTAGGCAAAGTCTATGAAAGGCTTGTAAAAAGGAGGTTGAACTGGGAAATTGAAAAAGAAAATTCCTCAAAGATGTTCAGTGTGGTTTTAGGAAGAATAGAAGCACCATTGACAACCTGGTATGTTTTCAACGTGATGCCACATACACGATTCAGAATCAGCTCATTATGATTGCCGTGTTCTTAGATGTTGACAGTGCCTTTGACTCCTTGACGCATAGACAAATTTTGAATGGCATTATTGAAAATGGTATACGCGGAAGACTATTAAAATTTGTGAAAAGTTACCTTGAAGACCGTGAAATCTGTATTAGAGTAGGCAACACCACCTCCACTGACACCTTGAAAGTAAAAAGGGGTGAACCACAGGGATCTGCATTAGGACCTGATTTCTATAATATCGGAGTTTATGATATACCACTTGATTATGGAATATCCAGAGCAAGCATATTTGCAGATGATAAAGTTTTCTGGGTCACAGGAAGAAACATCAGTGAAGTCACAAAAAACATAAAGGCTGTATTGCAACAATTAGAGAATGGGGCAGCCAGTGTTGACATCAACTTCTCCTTGCATAAAACCAAAGGGATGCTTAGGGCCTATAACCAGAAAAACTTCTATCATTGCTACAACACTGACTTTAGGTGGCAGGAAAATCGAACATGTTAATCAAATGAAGTTTCTAGGCTGTATTATTGATAGGAATCTAAATTGGAATCCCCACATAGATTACACTAAAGCAGCATGTATCAGAAGACTAAATGTCATGAAATCACTAACAAGGATCTCTTGGGGCAGCAGAGCCAAATTCCAGATAGAGTTTTTCAAAAAATACATTAGACCAAAGCTTGAATATGCTGCAACAATATACCAATCAGCTCCACAATCAACCGTTAAAAGACTCGATACCATACAGAATTCAGCTCTGAGGATTTCCTTTGGAGCAAGAAATACCACACCAATACCATTCCTGTTATCAGAGAGTGGCCTCGAGGATTTGGAAACAAGAAGAAGTATTGCAGTATTGAAATATATCAAGAAACTGTGGACTGCTGACAAAACACACCCAGTAAAATCAAGAATAGTAAAACCAGGGGCCTTTATCACAGCCAACAGTCAAAATAAACGTAATCAAATAAATACCTTTGAATGAGCTATTCAACTGTGCTCTCAATTTGACCACAGTTTAAAAATAACTGATATGCTAAAGGTCCCAGATAACCCGCCATTACCGCCTTGGGAACAAAGCCATCTTGAGTGTGTAAATAATATTGGTGAAATGTCTCAGTATAATCTTGCAATCAGCTTTAAGTTACACATGGCAATTTCCTACCATGACTTCCTACATATATATACAGATGGATCAAAAACTGGACAAGACACACCAGTTGGGGCTGCATTTGTAATCCCACAGCTGCAAATTACAAACCAATTCAAGTTACCCAATGAAACATCAGTATTCCAAGCAGAAATTATTGCTATAAAGAAGGCTTTTGAATATATAGGAACCAATCTGCAGAGCTATCCTAATATTGTTATATGTTTCAAACAGTTCGTGGTAACGAACTGTAAGTAAGGAGCGACCCGGCTCAATGGTAACCGAAACTCTAAAAAACGGAATTTTGATACCAATAGATACATCAAAAGAATCAGATTTTAATTCCGATTTCAAATATATATATGTTTCATCAAGTTTAATCCTACCCATCAAAAGTTACGCGCCTGAGAAAATTTGGCTGATTTTCGAGAAAAGGGGGAAAGACCCCCTGAAAATTATTTAAACTTATTGAAAATCACACCATCATATTCAGTGTATCAGAGAACCCTACTGTAGAGGTTTCTAGCTCCTATCTACAAAGATGTGGAATTTTGCATTTTTTGCCAGAAGAAAGATCACGGGTGCGTGTTTATTTGTTTGTTTTTTCCTTTTTCCCAGGGGTGATCGTATTGACCCAGTGGTCCTAGAATATTGTAGGAGGGCTCATTGGAACGGAAATTAAAAGTTCTAGTGCCCTTTTCAAGTGACCAAAAAATAGAGGGCAACTAGGCCCCCTCCCACGCTCATTTTCTTCCCAAAGTCACCTGATCAAAATTTTGAGATAGCCATTTTGTTCAGCATAGTCGAAAATCTAATAATTATGTCTTTTACGATGACTTAGTCCCCACAGTTCCCAGGGGAAGGGCTGCAAGTTATGAACTTTGCCCATTGCTTACATATTGTATTGGTTATTGGGAAGTATACAGAAATTTTCAGGAAGAATTTTTTTCTGGTAGGGGGGGGGGCTGAAAGAGGGGGTTACTAGGGAGAATCTTTCCTAGGAGGATGTTTCTTTGGGGTAAGGGACATTTCTATGAAGGGGGCACCGGATTTCCAAGCATTATTTTAAATATGATCAGAAACTAAATTTAAAAAAACAAGTTTTTTTCAACTGAAAGTAAGAAGCAACATTAGAACTTAAAATGAACAGAAATTATTACGTTTATGAGGGGATTCTCCTCCAAGTCAATACCTCGCTCTTTACGCTATAGTTTTTTAGTGCTTTCAAAAGAGCTATCTATTCTAATTAACGGCCTTTGTGATTCAGGGGTCATTTTTAAAGAATTGGAAAAAAATTTGAACTTTAGCTTAAAGAGCAAGGTATTGACTAGGGGGCAAACCCCCTAATATACGTATTAAAAATATATGAATATAGAAGTTCGTTACGTAAGTTAATTCGTAAGTTACGTATATTTATTACTAATAAAACCGTTCGTAAATAAAATTCAACAAGTTTTGAGAAAGCCATTTAACCAAATAAAAGTAAAATTAATATGAATTTTCGTTTTACTTATTCATGCACGGTGAGCCAAAATCAAAACCTGCATTAATTTAAAAACGTTCACAAATTAAATAAAAAAACAAGTTTTTTAAACTGAAAGTAAGGAGCGACATTAAAACTTAAAACGTTCAGAAATTATTCCGTATATGGAAGGGGCTTTTCCCTCCTCAACGCCTCGCTCTTTACGCTAAAGTTTGACTCTGTCTCAAAACTTTATTTTTTAAAACAATAAAAAACTTTAGCGATAAGAGCGAGGTGCTGAGGAGGGGAAAGCCACTTCCATATACGGAATAATTTCTGTTCGTTTTAAGTTTTAATGTCGCTCCTTACTTTCAGTTTAAAAAACTTGTTTTTTTTATTTAATCAGATTCTAAAGCCTCCATAGATGCCATCAACAGTGTAATTAGAGACAGGATGTCATTTATGGAAGCAACTGCCTGTTATTCTGCGTTTACATCCGCATGTAAAAACCATAAAGTTATTCTACAATGGGTGCCAGCTCATGTTGGGATTGACGGTACTGAAAGAGCAGACAGAACTGCAAAGCAGGCCACCAAAATGACAGACCCCTTTAGTGAGTGTGACTCCCCTAAGGAAGTTAAGATGATTGAAAAAGTGATACGGAGCCTAGATAAGTTCTCTTTTGAAGAAAATAGGAACTTGTCTGGTAATTACTTTGTCACTGGCAAAACCACAAGAAGCCAAGAACTAAAAATATATGAGAAATTAACAAGAAAAGAAGGGGTTATCATCTTTCGTTTAGGATCTCAACATGCAGGGGTTCAATCCTATCGTGCAAGATTCTTAGGAGAAGACGAACATTGCAAATTGCAAACATTGCAACAATGAAGAGACAATTACGCATGTTCTACTAGATTGTGATAATTACCAACGTCAGAGACAATATTTAGCAAAGTTATTTGCACAGAATTCTATGTGCCCCAATTTAGATCTACTTTTGGGAGGCATGGCTGATGACAAAATTAATATGCAAATTTGTCGACTTGTAGTGCAGTTTTTACAAGACATAGGAGCAGATAAGAAGATATAGTCCAGTTTGTTACTTAAATTTGGTGCATCTTGAATATAAGTGCAGTGTAAAATTATAGTGACAATTCACCCCTTACTTACTTTTTTAACTTTCTAAAGTGATATTTTGAGAAACCATTGAATGAGGACCTAAGTGACATCTACTGTCAAGAAAGGTCCGAAATCCTGCTGCTGCTGCTGCTGCTGCTTTGTTCCAATTAATATATCAATAATTTGAGTATAAGCATTTGAGTCACATCGACAAAGTTTCATACAATAGTCCAATGGGGGAGAATCAGTTTTCATTATATTGTCAAGTGTCCCCTGTGAGAATATCTTTCGTTGAAGGGAAAACTCAAGAAAATTATCATCCAAAATCAAATGTTTTTCCATAAACACAAGATTCGATCTAATTGTCGCTTTCACAAATTTATTCATTTTTCAATCCTATCACTCTGACTGCTGACTCTAGACTGACCATGATTCGTTAGCCTAACATTCTAACAAAAAGAAAGGGAACATTTTCGATTTCGAAACAATTTTATTGTATAATTACAAGAATAATACTACACATGTACAATTAGCGATACAGCTTATTGTCTTTGACATGCTTCACTAATGCACTTAAAGCACTTTGAAGTCTATTCACATGCGCTGTATCAACTTTTGCAGTGAAGCATAATTGATCCTTCATTTCAAATTGGCTCAAGGATATCACATATCTTGCATATACTTCATCCCATTCCAGACAAAGCCGTGATCCTCTCGTGATTTCCACCGCAATGTTTGGTGCTTTTGTATCATTGCTACCAACTCCACTATCAACTTCTAATAGTGTAAACATTCCACTCATTATTATTAAAAATATATCCTAATGAGTAAAGTCAAACTGTTCTCACTCCTTGAATTCTATTCACACACTAATAACAACTATAGCAAAAATCCTTTCCTTATATTCTCTGCAATCCTGTCCCGCTAATATTTCCGACCCCCTGATTGGCTTAGAAAGAGACACGTGATTCTGTCCCGTTAGCGGATAAATAATTCACCGTCAGATTATGTAATCAATTTCCCAGAAATATACTTCCACTCTTGTCCTTGTCGATTATGCAATCAATTTCTCAGAAATCTGTCCCCCTTCTTGGATCAATAGTCCGTGAATAAATTATGTATATCTCGTGCCTTCTGACCCCTCCCTACTACTGTCTTCTCCCCCGCAGGAGTGAACGAATCGTTTTTCTTATATCTATGACGCATGCAACATTGCAAAAGTAGCATAGCTGTTGGGACCTTTGGCACTTTTTATCTGAAAAATACCCCTTTTTATAAATTTAACTTATTTTATCCTCATTCTCTATTAAACTCTGGACCGATCTGTTACTACGTGACGTTCTGAAGGAATTTGCTAATTAATGCATGCCAAAAAGTGTAAAAGGCTGTGACTTGTACATCGACAGAAGATGATGGGTAATTTTAATTTTGATTCAGTCAGAAGTTCAGAGTAACGTGAGCGGGGGCGCGTCTCAAAGTGTCTTTATTAATTGTAAGAGTTTTGTTTTCCAGTTCTTGTGATGAGTTTGAAGTGAATAGTAATCTTTTTTTTATTTTATACCTTTGACTTTTCGATTAACCTAGGTAGTGGCTGAAGCCTAGAGAGAGGTTGAGATTAGATTGGCTTGGTATTGGAAGAGAATCCTGTATTAACTAAGAGATCTTTCCCCGAAGGAAAGAAAGAGAATTCGGAGAGCCTATTGCTTGTGGTACCTTGGGCCAATTAGTGTGGCACTTTCATACCACGGGGGAAGTACACTTGTCAGAATCCTGACTGTTGTGGAAACCGCCGGAGACGGGACACTTAGAAATCCGTGGCGTGTGGGAGTTACCCTGGCCCCTGAGGTATCGCCAGGTTACTCTGGTGGTATTAGAAATGTTCCAATAGTGGCGGAGGAGGAGTAGAACTCCCTCCTCACCTACAATACATAAGTATAAAATACATGGTGTAATCGGTCGATTTACAAAAGCTGTTTTAAGCAGCCTCATATTGCTTAGGGAACAAATAAATAGCCTAAACCATCGAATATGACAATTCCAATCCGAGTAGGTAAGGTGAAGGGTATTGAAAAGTACATTTTATAAAGTAATGTTAAGCGAAAATGAAAAAAAAGGAATTTTGCAGTTAGAATACTTGTGTCAGCGGCAATTACAATGCGTCAAAAACAAAAGTGAAGAACACAGAAACATCTGGTTCGAAGATAAGTGGCAACAAGAATTAAAACGAGTCGAAAACGAAAGTAAAAAAAATATGTTGTTACAAGACATGCGAACACGAGGAAATAGAACGAATTAAAAATGAATATGAAGAACAAAGAAATATACGGTTAAAAGATATGCCACAGAAAGTACACAAAATATGCGGTAAAAAGGTAAACGACAGCAAGAATGACAAGCAATAGCAAGAAATCTAGTATCAGAACGTGTCAAAATAAAGTGAAGAACAAAGAATTGTGATGTTAGAAGAAAAGCGACAGCGAAAATAAGAACAAGTCAAAATGTAAGTGAAAAAGAAAGAAATATTACGTTAGAAGAACAACGCCATCAAATTCTTTGGTGCCAACTGTGTATTGGGAAAATCCTAGCACTAACCCATAACGCAACTGTTTTACAAATCATTGGGACCCTTCAACGTTCTATGTATTCCATGGGAGGCCCTCCAGTCTTCCGAGGAAAGAGAAGCAAACAAAGGTGATTCATTTGGAGGTTAGCATTTCCACGAGAATCGGCCTTTAAATCGGCTACATAGCTTTTTCTTAAAAGTAACCTTGAAAAGTAACCTTAAAAAACCAGTAAAAAGTTAAAAAACTTTCTTAAAAGTAACCAGTAACCTTAT